>JAUZNK010074913.1:0-30253 GCA_035046665.1 Euphysa ruthae | reverse complement strand
TAAAGCGTTGCTAGGCAGCGTTGCTAAGATAATATTATTTGGGTGACTTTGTAAAATGCCAAATATTTGGGTATTACTTGAATTTTTCAGTTAAAAACTTATTATTTTTGAAACCAAGAATGTTTAAACTTTCAAAAAAACATAGAATAAAAATTTTCAAAAATAATCAATCTTTCACCATACAACCACCTTAAAACGAAAAGTGAACTGACCATGTATTTAACAAAAAATAAAAAATCAGTAGAAGGTTCAACACCTGATTTTATGTGTAAATATTTGCATAACAAACATTTAATTCCTTTAAGGTTTACTTTCATAGAGAATCAAGCACAGGTAATATGCTTGATGAAATTGATGCCACCAGGAAAGATCCTTTTACAAGTCATGTTCTGATACTAATATTTTGCTAGATCTTCTGTATTACTATGATGAAATTACTAGTAACATTGTCTTTCGAACTAGTCACCATGAAATTGCGTTGCGATTTATACACGAAAATTTGGGCCTAGGTTAATGTAAAGCAGTGCTTTGGTTCCATGTTATTACTGGATGTGACCAGACAGGGAAGTTTTATGGAATTTCAAAACTGTTGGAAAATATTTGTTTTGTAGTTCTTGAAGCTTTATCAAACCTGGGTGACATTGAACCAACCAAAGAAAAGTTGTGTATCTTGGAGTTGTTTGTAAAGCACTTTTACAAAAAAAAAATTCCCTCGACTATTGATAATTTAGCTGGATTACGATGATACATGTTCTCCAAACACCAAACAGAATCGCGCAAACTGCCACCAACCACCAACTACCACAATAAGAGAAGCATTCTGACAAAAAGTACTTCGAACATACTACACTGCTTATCAATTGAAATGTTATCATTTACTTTCACCCGTTCTTCTCGATCCTAAAGTACACGGTTAGGATTGGAACGAAATTTGTCAATCTCCGATGTATATGCTGAAAAAACGAATTGAGCTGCTCAGAAATGTGTACTTTTCAAGAATGTGTAAGTAATGAAAGGGTGATTTAAGTGATATTAGGTGAGGAAGATGATGATTAAGTAAAAAAGTATTTCATGCATTCTGACTGCAGTCATTGCAAATTTACAGGCTAGAGCGTGATTTCTGACTTTGGTCTATAAAACACATTTCAACTCACTTTAGCATAACTTTATATTTTTCTGATAAGCATTTTATAAACCTATTATTGTTCAAAGTTTCATGCTTTTTACCTTAGTATAACAAAAGATATCGTCAAAATATTAATTCTATGTGTTTTCCTATATTAGTCTGCAAATTGTACTATTGTCCAAAAAAAATTGGACAGCATTCAATTCATGTTCGTAATAGTATAAGCATATATAACTGCTTCTAACTCGCCAACAGCACGGAAATGTTTTTTCTGACAATTAGCCCCCTACTAAGATACTAAGATACTACATTACTAAGCGTAAAAAATATAATTCAGTTAAAATTTTCTAAACATAATTTAATGACTTGCCTTAGATGCAATTTAACATGCAAAACGCCAATAAAATTGATTAAACATAATTTTATAAAGAATCCTCTTGTGCCTTAAACGTTAACACACATATATTATATATTCCTAGAGAATTATATCTGGGGATTCTGTTGGGCAACATCCGGAATGATTTGTGCAATTTTATGATATACAGCTTAAAAACATAAATAATTGCAATATTTTGCAGTATGACGCAAATGTCAAATTATTAAATTATCGAGAAAAATGATTGTCAAAATAGTTTTACTTAATAACCACAATGTATTTAATATTAATGAAATACAAAAAGATGGATATTAGAATATAAGAATAGGTATGGTATGGGATTTTTTTCAGTGCCAGCTCATATGTATCAAACTTGCTAGACATTTTCAAATCCGCTCGCTCTGGTTGTTAAAAAAGTACTTATGATATATATATATATATATATAATGTAGATTAATTGGTCTAGGTTTCCCATAAGGTGAAATAGCATTTACCTTACTAGATTAGGTTTTAAAAAAAAACAAATACTAAATTTTATATGTACAGGTATAGAATTTTTATAGGTAGAAGGACTTTAAAGCTTACCTAAAACTCCTGGAATAAACGTAACTATAAACAAAATGTTCATATTTATTTCCATAGATATAAGCTCACCATAAATATTCTATACGTCACTGGTGCTTTCCGTTTATACCAGATGTGTTTTCGATTTTGCAGCTTGAAACCAGTGTAGATATTTTTAATTTTCTAAAAATATGAAGACTGAAATAAGAAGCATTAGAAAAATGCTATTATCGTTATCTTAAATTCAAAGTAAACGATTTCAAACCACTAAAACAAAAGCGCTGCTTTGTTCTTTTTTGTTATCTCCATTCGACTTAATAGGGCAGGGGAATTATTAAAAATTTATTGAATAATAATAATAATAATAATAATAACAATAATAACAATTTAAATAATAAGTTTAAAGTTTGCATTCAATATCTTTTCTCTGGAGAACTTCACATTAGGGTTTATAAAAATAATTTCAATTAATAGAGTAATAAAGTATTTGACCTAGGTTCATAATGGTAAAAAGAATTTGAGCATTTTGTCAAATTTTATTTCTCATTGTTGTATTTGTGACTACAATGTGGATCTATCACGCACAGGAATGCTGGGTATAGTATTGGCGCATCATTTACATATACATGACATAGAGTCTACAGCAATTAGGTGACATACCATGTACACAAACATGGTAGCTTAATTAATCTTATTTTTTTATTATTATTCATGTCTCTTTGGTCTTCAGATTTCTTCGCCAATCCTTCTTGTATATTGTTTGTTAGATTGATCTTCTAGTGTGCCTTCTCGTACTGGTTGTACGATCTCAGCTGTGTTGTTGATTTCTTCGACCACTAGTGGGTTTTCGTCTTCTTGTATGCGGAGTTCTGTTTTAGGAATCTTTGTTGGCAATATTCGTCGCCGATTTCTTCTGATTTTCGTACCTTTATTCGTCAACATGTCATACGTGCGCGGAAGTGAATTGTATTGTCGTATTATCTTTCCAGTGCGTGACCAATCTTTGTAGTTACCCCTTCGCAAACGGACGTTGTCGTTTTGGTTTAATGATTTCAGGTTTCAGGTTTTCTCTTTGTACCACTTCATTATGCTGAATCTTGGGATTTTGTTTCGAAGTTGACGATTCATCAATTTTTCTGCTTTCTGAACTGTCTGGTGTCGTACAAAGGGCTAATATCACGAGGTATGGATCTGAGTTGTCAAAATAGCACTTACTTTATGTTTTTTTTATCATATAGATAGTTCTCTTAGTCATATCATTGCTTTGTGGAAATTCTGGGCTGGTGTTTACGTGTTTAAAGTCACATAAACTTGAGAATTATTTGTATTCTGATGACCTGTATTGTGATCTATTGTTGTTGATTACTGTATAGGCAATGCCATGTCATGCAAATATGGTTTTCATAGATGTAACTATTGTTGACGGTTCGAGTGTTGGGTAACTGTTGAATTTCGAAGCACTTGCTCTTGTAATCTACAACAATAAGATAAGATTTAAGTAGTGAGTACATCGGTACCTACTTTTAACAACATGTCGGAAGGGATAACATGGGAAATAAACATATCTTTTGGAAATCGTTTCTATATGTTTGACAAGCGATGCATCTTTTGACCATGTCAGTAATTTCATTGTTTATACCTGGCCAGAACATTGAGGCGCGTGCAATTTTTCGTCATCGCTAAATTTTGTCGTATTATTCTTTATCTAAAGAGTATCAAATCATTTGTGTATATGAATTCGTTACTGAAAGGGAAAAGTGGCTTATCGATTGAATCAAGATCTTTTCGATTTTTTGGCCATTCTTTTTTCATGTATTTATAAACACGCTGTAATTCAGTTTCGATTGCGGTATGACGTTGTATTTCTTTGAGTTTTTTGCGGCTGATTGGTATTGATGAAATGACTGTGTGTATTTGTATTTAGATAAATTATGTGGTCATTTCAAGTTCGCCAATGTGAATCCCCTCTCGGCTAATTGTATTTTGCACATATCATTTCCTTTCCTGGTTTGTATTCTAAAGTAAACTCATATTTATTAAATGCATTAATAATCATTGCGTTCGAGGGGGTGTTTTGTTAAGGGGTGATTTGAAAATACTTTTTAGTGCCTTATAGTCGTTCTCAACTACAAAATGTCCTCCATATACATATTCATGAAATTTTGTGCAGGCAAAAACTATGGTCAATGTTTCTCGCTCTATCGCTGAATTGTTTTGTGAAGTCCCATGTGGCTTCTTTTGTAATTAGTTCCCTTAGAATTTTTGTTTCATTAGTTAGGTGGGGAATGTGTTTGCCTAATATGCTGCCATTCCTAGGAAACGCTGTAATCGCACCGGTCATTTCTGCGAATAGTTCTTCTGCGGTATGAAGTTTGTAATGCTGGCGTTTTATGGCTTTGTTGAGGTTCTTTGGATCTAAACATATTCTCATTCCTATATTTAGTTTTTCGACTAATGGGCTGACCCAGACGATCGGTTTGGTTACCTGTGCTATAAAGTTTTATGATAAAATTCTATTAAGTTTAGTTTTAAATTTCTCTTTAATTGCAAAAGCGACTTTTCTAGTGGGGCAGATTACAGGGGTTACTTTCTCGTCAACTGAGATGTGAATATATATATATATAAATATATTGAATAAACCAAATTTTTAAACATCTATGTTTTAGATTCGTTGGAAAAAGTTAAATATTTTGCTAGAATTAAATCAGAGTATCGCGATGAGTCTATTTCGGTGATTGTGAATTGAAGTGGTAATTCCTTACCGTTATTAATGTGACTTATGCATTGTCCTCTTATCGATATGTTGCTATTGTTGTATGCTGTTAGCTTTGTCTGTATGATTTTTGATTGATCATTCAGCTGGGTATATAATTTGTACAAGATTACGTTTGATTGAGCTCCAGTGTCTACTGTGTAGGCTGCGCTGCTATTGATTGAGATTAAAGTGAATGATTTCACGTGAAGGACCTTGTTTTGCGTTTGTTTTGTAGTGTGTTGGGCTAGTTGTTGTGTTGTTGTTGATTTTGTGTTGGTTGTATCGAAATGTGCTAATGTAGAAAATGGGCTCGTGACTACTTGGTGGTTCTGGATTGGATGTTTGTAGCTCCCTTGGGTTTTCTAGTAGGTGTACTTAGTTTAAACACCTAGACTGAGAAGACAAACATACACTGACAAAATTTCATTTCCTGCTTAAATGTTGATTACAAGCTGGGCAAGTTTTTTTTTGGGCATAGGTTATTTTTCAAATGTTATTTGGTGATGTGACCTATCGTTTATTTTGGCAATTTCTTATTTATTTTTTAATTCTTTTGCCAATATTTTAGTTTTTTCTGAGGGCTTCTCTATTCTAATGGCTTTTTCTATGGTTAAATTTGGTTCCCTTAACATTCTTATTTTTAGATGATCATCAAACAGTCTCACAAACTATAACTTCTTTTATAAATTATAGTTTTAGCTCTTTGAATTCAAAGCTATTTGACAGTATTTTTAGTTGTGTCACAAAATCGTCACACATTTGACCTTACTTTATAGAATGTATGTGACAAATTTTTGACTGAGAATTGTAACCTTTTATCGGGGTGTATCTGCAGTAAAATTCAAATTTTTGTATAATCATTTAAAAGCCCCTTTTGCTTTCTGAATTTTCAAAGATAAATTACACGCCACTGTGGTCTGACACAAGGTAAAAATATACTTGACTTAACTCTGTCTCCTTTAGTTTCAATTTCAGTGGTTGCCATGGAGATTTATAGTTCTTGTCTCCATCTCCTCCAGTATTTTTATGTATTTTTTTCAAAGATGGGGTGGTTTGGTGGATTTAATCCATCCAGTTTGACTAAAAAATAGGTGCGTTATCTTAATAATCCCATATCTAGCACTGTGTTGTATTTGTGACTACAAAGTGGATCTAAAACGCCCAGAAAGTCTGGATATATCATTTACATATATACATAGCATAAAGGCTATAACAACAAGGTGACAAAACATGTACACAAACATGGTAGCTGCGTATACCTAAAGATAACTGACCATAATGCAACATTTTCAGCAGATTTTTATTAACTTTCCCATGGTTAATTTCTACTTTATATAATTAGCTACAGTTTTTGATATTTACTTGAAATGGTGTTTCCACAAAAAAAAATTTTGTTATTCTCCGTGTTTTTTACCAAAAAACATCAGTCATAACGAAAAAGTTTATTTTTTTTTTTTTCAAATTTATTTTTTATAAAGCTTTATAAAATTGATTTGAGTTTCATGTCAAAACTTTGATGTACCTTCTCATCCTTAGAAGAGTATTTTGATTATTAGTAGGTCTTTGCTAATTTTTTTGCTCAGTAAAGTTTACCTTTCTGTCAAAAAAAATTCATTTATTTTGATAAATTCTACTGAGGTAACAGAATTTGGGTGATAATCACTTAATAAGTTTGATTTTCGATCTACCCCCATTATGGAAAATTAAAAAAAAAAAAAAAATTTTTTTTAAATGTTTTGCTTACTTACTGACATCAACTATATGTTGATGTTTTTAGGTTATATATGAATTTACACCATCCCTTAAAAAATTAAGAGGTTAATTCCTTTCATATTCAGATTTATCAGGGTTTATATTAATTTACCTTCACATACAAGTGAAAATCTGGATATAGATCTTAAAGAGTTTCGATTTTTGATGTCGTTTGAAGGTTTATGATGTTGGAACACCAAATTCCCTATTTAATTTGAGAAAAATTCGTAAACTTTGGAACAATAATATTATCTTCACCTCGCTGACTAAAAAGATATGTTTCGATGTAAGGTTTTACTAGTATGCCTGATACTTTTATCAATTTCTTTTGTTATCATAGATTCCATGATTGTTAGTAAGGACTGGTTATTTGTGTGTTTAAAGGTTTTACTTTTTCTAACTTTTTGAAAAAGTTTTTTAACAACGTAGCCGGACAAACATTGCAATGCATCACTTTCATTCTTTGAAATAGGATTTTTTTTTGATTTAAGGTTACCTTTTCACCAGGAATTTATTTATAAAACACGAGTAGTTTATCCCAGTCTTTTTGTTAGCAATGTTAAATACAGTTTTACAAGGCTTAGATAAACTTCTGAGTACAAAATTATTTTACTGTAAAAATATGATTGGAATTCCTCTACGCTGCTAGATGCTGCATAAATTTTGTTTACTTCATTTAACAGATTTATATAAAAATGCAAGGCAGATTATAATCTTTGATCATTTTTCTAAGTGATTCTGTGTAGACTTTGTCTTAGTGTAATGCTGTGCATTCAATATAAAGGTGATGAGCCAGACAGTTTTTCGGGCTCAATTTAGGGAGTGAGCAATATATGGTTTTTTGGAATTCTTGAACCCTCTAATTTTAAGAGTCATATGTCCCTTTTGCATAACGGTACCTTTTTGCCCAAATTTGGGCCGCTTTTTGGGGCCACTAAGGCTGCAATGGTAAAAACTATAACGCTAAACTATAAAACGTAACATTTTTAAATGGCTATACATCAGAAAATATTGCAGCCAAAAGGTTTATTTTTTAATCAAAATCTTTGTTATACTTTAGGGTTTCAAAATAATGCAAATATAATTTTTAAAATGTTTTCCAATTTCTAATTTTTTCGAAAAAAAAAAACAGCAATTATGAGTAATATTTCTCTTGAAAAAGAAATAAGCTTTTTAGAAAAAGTTTGTTTATTTTATTTTTCACATTGATATGAGTTATAAAAGGAAAAATAACCACATAATCTATGTAATGTATACTCAATTATATATGTTGATATATTAAGTATGGTGACTTTTCCATTATTGGTAGAAAAAAAATTAATAATGTCCTAGAGATCAGATTTTATTTTACAGGAAGTGCCTCCACCCAATAATAATATATACCATTTTACTGGTATGTATATTGCTAAGTTAATTATGTTAATTATGTAAGTAAATTATTTCTAATATACTTAGGAATTACATGTAATTACATGGCACAAAAATATGTATATAACTTAAATCTGTAAACTTTATCTATAAAACAAATGGAAAACAATCATTGTGTTATTGTATTTGGAAACATTTTGCTTTTAAACGTAGCTAACATTACAAATATGATTTTGTTATTTTATTTTTACTAAAATGGCTCAATATTATTTTTTTGTCTTGACTATTTATTTATTTTCTTTACAGATGAGATATGAAGAAAACAAAATGCCAAAAAGTGTTGAGAAAGACAACAATGATTGGATGGTTTCACCTAAAAAAAAATCAACCGTTGAAGCTTGCATCATCCATTGCACTAAATATAATGAGAAATTAACTCGATTTGTTTCCATTGAGTCATGGAAAAATCTCTTAGAAGCTGCAAAAGTTGTCCAACATCAACCAATTCTGGATATAGCAGTAAAAAAATGAAGTACCGAATTTGAAATATCATAGGAAGTCCCACAATTTTTAAATTTATTATTAATTTAAGGAGGGATGGTTAGAAAGAATGATATAGGAAAGATCTTGAGGTTAAGGTAAGGGAAGGTATATCTTCGATAAATTAAACTGAATTTTTTGAAAATTGCAAAACTGCAGTGGGCTCCCAAAAGTTTAAAAATTTTGATAAAAAGGAAAAAAAATATAAAATACGGGATGTTTTTAAATATTGTTCGTCTACACTGACGACTTTATGCTGTAATGTAGGTCATTCTCGATCTTGAAAACAGTGATACCCGCTGGACCATACTCTGAATATTTTTTGTTTCACGGATTTTGACCACATTTTGTTATATCGAGGGGATGATATCCGTATATTGGTTTATAAGTAATGCTTCGATTGTAATCTCCACACATTTCAAATTTACTATACTTCGTTTAAATTTGGATTGGTTCAAACTTCAGGAGTTATACTGTCTCTGATAAACAAATTACATGTTGTTGAATAAGTCCAATTTTCTATCGTATAACTAACGTTTGAAACGTTCGATTTTCAAATGTCAAAATGTATGGTTTGTCCAATACCCGAGTCATATGTTCTATCTTTTTTTTTAACATAATTTTCATCTCAGAGAAGATTCAGTGAGTCAAACATTTTATGAGGCATAAGTAGAGAAAAATAAAGCCTGACGATATAGTCACTCAGAGTACTAGAATTATCAAGGACGAAATAAAGAATATCGACTACAAGTTTCCAAGGCCTCCGAGTCCAGATGATCTGTTTATGTCTAATTTTAAAAACGCATAATACTTGGATCACTTTATGATAACATTGCTCGAATAAAATTGCAATGCTCCGATTACAAACCGTTTAAAATCATCATTTGGACAGTATATAACTTATGCTGGTGAGATATTTCAATTACATTTAGAATTCTTGTATCTGAAAGGGATTAATTTTTACTAATTGTTAAATTTATTCATGTCATCCTTCCCCAGGAATATGGGGGAGGGGCTAAGTTTGGTTATGATGGATGAACTAAGTAGCTAGTCAGACTTTCTCAGTTTTAGGGCACTCTTGTATTTCATTAAGTCCAAATATTTTTCTTCTTATAGTTCATAACGGCAAGCTATTGACTCCAAAGAACATTATGTTCACGATTCTAATCAAGAGTCTTACGAGCAACTATGGTATCATATCAATTTTACATAGGCTAGGCATGGCATGTCTATACTGTTCTCCAGAAATTGCTTATCAAGGTGGCATACCAAAAAACCAAAAGAATTAATGTAGATTAGAATTGTACTGCCAAACGATTGTAGAAAAAAGACATACACAATTATTGTGGAGGACAACATTGATCGGCAACATTGAAGAGATATTATCAGTTAAAGTATTTACTTGGATACATTTTCCTGTACATTTAATTACAGGCCTGCAAATCCAGCGAGTATCTGTATTGCGCAAATGAGCTGCGTAAATCTATGAACACAAATACCTCACCCTTATCAATGTTTAAATGCACATTTTTTTAGATTTTCACCAATTTTAGTAGATTTGCAGGCCCGAATTTAAGTTTAAATTAAATAAGTTGAAGTGGACTTAGCTTCATGAGAAAAATTGATAAAAATCATAACGAACCATATACATAATATAAGTTTGCAACAGGTCCCCTTAACTTTGAAATATGGGAATTCTTCGCAGTCCTGAATTCTCCCTATGCACATACTCTAATGAGTTTATTTGGAGTCCGATTATACCTTCCAATTTTATTGAGACTACAGACTGAAATTCATACTTTAATAATTATTTAATAATCTTTCTCGTGTCGTATGTTAATATTCAAGAATATTACTGGTTGAATTTTAGAAATTAATAAACCGAATGTTCTGGATAATCACAATCTTGGAAATCCTGAAACCCTGAGCAAGAACGAGTTTTATGAGCTAATTATGTCGCAGTCACTGTATACCAATCTCTATTTATTATTATACGTTATGGTACAACACATAAAGTAAACTCTACCATCGTTCCATCTGCTACTCAAGACTTGAATGTTTCTACAATTTCATAAGGTTTCGTTTCACCACCCCCTATGAAGAAAAGGCTGAAGAATGTGGTCCTAATTAACGTTTCAAGATAAGAATGATATTTCGGCAAACCAATATCATGTTAAGACTCAACATTTATGAAGGAGTATATAGCATTTTGCCATTGTTATGTTAGGCATTATAAAGGTTAACAATTTAAGAAATCTTCGTTTAAAACGCTTAAAACTCTCCTTCTGAAAGTATATCCCTGGCAAGAAAGTTTGCACCACAAGAAGAAAGCTTGGTTTGTGATATGTTGATTTCAGATCAGTCGTTTTGTTTCTTCGAAATAAAGAAAGTTTTCGGCACATTCCTAGCCAGACAGGATTCCACACCAAGCTCCGACAAGAAAGGGAGATAAGTCAAAGCAACGCTGCGTACCTTTTATTGCTTGGATGCACCAGAACAGATATTTCTACTATTTATTAGATGAAGGCAAGGTCGCTCAAGATAAAAATTCTATTAAATATTAAATCCATTGCATGTGTGTGCGATCAGGTTGTTTATTCCAAAGCCTACCAAATTAAATAGAAGAAACAAATAAAATTTCATGATGTTTTTCTAATGATGGGTTCATTTCATATTATCCTAACATTCATGGCAGACCTTGCTGCTCGTTTTAAGGATGCAGAATTGAAGGATATCGTTGTTCAAAGTATCATTGTAGCTGAAGTATTTATCAAGAGCATGTTTTTTGGAAAACGATTTTACAATCTCGAGTTATAAGGATCTACAAAAGCGCTTCTGAAAGTCTCTTAAAGCGAGTTTGAAATCGAGAACCAAGATGTTACTGATGCAATGAATCAGAGAGCCTGGCAAGCATCGATGATCTGTTAGAGTCTGGACAGAGTCTTGCATGTTCAGAATTCCAAGAATATACTAATCAGTTTACGTTTTTACACTCTGAAAACAGTGATCTGTCTAAGTTTTAGAAGAGCTTTCTGGATATGATCAAGATTCTTCTGTACATTCTTTATTCAGCCAGAGCAGAGAAATTTATTCTACACCTTGAAGCATTAAGAAGTAGTCTTCCATGGTGTTTTGCATATAATCGGCCGAATTACAGTGGCTACTGCACAATACTACGAACTTCTATCACTAGAAAAAAACTTTCCTGAAATCTTGGAAGAATATCATAAAATAAGTTTTTTTATGGCGACTGTCGACCCGTTTGGAAGAATGGAAGCAGATAAGGTGATCGAAACCAAAATTAACAGAGACACAAAAACCTCTGGTGGGACAGCAGGTATGATGGCTTACAATCTATAATATCATTCTAGATTAACGGGTTGAGGGTACAGGGTCATAGGCGTCAAAAAAAATAGACAAACCACTGTCTTCTACTGAAGATGAACTCGGTTTACAACACTTTTCGTAATATTCTCAAATTGCCATTTCTTGCTTTTAGGTTTCAGCATTAACCATGGCGCAGTATAGCGATGGACGTCAGCTACTTCGTATCGACCACATGCAAGGATGTGTATGCAAATTTTTTATTGTTTTTATCATCGACTAAGTCGATGCGTTCCGAATTATTTCCATTTCGAGCCCAAAATGATCAAGGTGATGTAGAAAGTGTGTACCAATTAATTGTGTCAACGTTTATAAATCCGTTCACAGATAAAACAGAGTTAATAAGCCTATTATCTAAATTTATTTTTTCCTTTTTTTTAAATAATAAAAAAAAAAAAAAAAATCTGCATTTAACCCTACTGAAAGAGTTATGTCGGACATGCTAGAAGCGAAAGCAATGAAAGGAAATGCATGTCTGAAGTTTATTATTGAGCCTCTTGACAATCAATCCGTTGATTTTTTAATCCGTTGAAAAGACTAGAAAAGCCGAGGCTGACGCATGTTAGAACATGAGGGTTGTTGGAGAGGTCACAAAAATTGAATATGAAAGTGATTCGGGCGAGGGTTATTAACTATTAAAGAGTTAACGAAATGGAAATTTGATACAAATAACTAACCGATTTCTATTAGTAGATTTTCAATACATTGTGTAATAATTTTTTAATCCTATTTTATACAGGGGTTAATCAGCACCCTTTATGAGTTTTCTTAAATAATTCTGGAATGAAAAGTGCTAATCAAATTTCCTTTGTTGATCCTAATAATTTATGTTAGTCTTCAACGGTCAAAACGATTAAAAGAGGTTAGCCAGTAAGGTAAAAATGTGATTTTCCCGCTTTTAAGTACATATTGCTGACGTCATAATAAATGATGACTTGTTTCAAAAGTAATAAATTCCATAACTTTCATTTAAAATTTGTGCAATGTTATGTAAAGTTTCAAGTGGACTGCTGATGGAAATTAAGAATTTTCATGAAATTTGATTCATCCACCAGTTTCTGCACCTCCAAAACGGTCCCATTTATAGGATATAGGATTAATATAATTATTATTTGGAGTTTTTCAAGAAAAATATTGTGGGTTCAGCTCAAAATTGCTGTCTTTTTCAAGAATAAAATGCCCATTTTTAACTTTAGGAGACCCCGGAAAATGTTCTCAAAATATATTTACATTATTTTAAAACCTTGAAGTATTATAAAGATTTTGGTATAAAATTAACTTTATAGCTACAATATTTTCTGAAATATAGCCATAGATGTTACGTTTTATAGTTTAATGTAATAGTTTTCACCATTGCAGTGTCAGTTGCCTCTAAAAGTGGCCCAAATTTCGATAAAAAGCTACCGTTATGCAAAAGAGGCATACAAAACGTAAAATTAGAGATTTCAAGGATGCTAAAACATCCTATAAGATTTATTCCCAAGAAGTGAGCCCAAATTGAAATTTTTGGGGTCTAGCTCACTGCTTAAAAAGCTCAAATAGAATTTCTAACTATAAATCATTTTAGTTGTTTTCATCATTGGTATCATGAAAATAATGTAAAGCCATTATGAATAACGATAATATTTTATTCATTCATTAACTCGCTTCATTGAGAACGTATATAAATTATTTAAAAGAAAAACGCAAACTTTCACTTATAATGCGTTGTCTCTTACACTGCTCAAAAAAATTCAATTTACTTGCGAGTTGAGAATGGAAAAATAATAACCAATCAAGTACCAGAATTTTAGAGAGAATTTTTTGTCGATGATTTAGCGATTATGTTTTCATAATTTAAAAGTTGAGTCATATTTAAAGCAAATTAGTTAATTTCAGAAATTTCAGAAATTTTCTTTTTGCATTTCCATAAGTTTTCAAGTTCAAATAGTCAATAATGGGGATCAATCAATCAATCAATCAATCAATCTTTTCATCCTGCGGTGGAAAAGTTTGCAATTTCATTAATTTTTTTGGATCATCCAAGTCACTTTTACCCAATCCTGTTTAGAATGTTTACTTTTTGGAATTTCTTTTTTTTTTTATTATCATCAGGACCATTTGGGAGTGGTATTTTGCCTTCAAAGAGCGAATCACCAGTAGGTGGATGTGCTGGATAGTTTTCTACAATTAATAAAACTTTCTGACCTTCTCATACAAACTTGCCATCCAACTCCCACTTTTCAAGCAAATTACTGTTCATCCAACTTTTATTCTGACTGCGGTAGCGAAAGAACAGACCCTTCAGATTTTAAAAACATCTTGGGGGATTTAGCCTTGCTGATCACAAACATATCAAATTTATCACTAAGTGCGTTTTCAACTAATATGCCAGTTAGACATACTTTACTGTGCATAACACCCACACATTTTTCGCTCTTGATGTGCATTGTCTTTTCTGGCAATGCTGGAAAAAAGACAAAAAATTCATCTGCGTTGTATACGTGAGCAAGTGCATAAGAAGACTGTATAGTTGAAAGCCTTGTTTCGTATCAGGGTGCAATCATTTCATCTGCCACAGTTTTTCCCTCTCCTACAGAAATTAAAGGTGAACAGGGCTTCTTGACAAAGTGTGTAAAAAACTTTAAGAAAAATTCAAATGTTTTCATAAAAAACAATTTCATTCGAATTTATGTTATAAACTTGTTTGAAAAGGTTTTAAACGTTTCATAAAATGACGGTAGAAATAGAAAAGTTACTCTCACTAGGTATGATACCGATAGTTCTTATAAATTCTCACAATTTCGACTCGTTTGAAATGGGATATCACGTGTAAAAGTATCTTTGGACTCAGTTCTTAAGCAAAAAATTGAAAGCCATGATGGAAAGCCAAAAATATATGGGACAAATTTGCTGTCGTGGTTAAGGGAAATGGAACGGTAGTCGGAAGTTTAAATAAATGAATGACAGGAAGATTCGCAAAAACTATTTTTGACTTTATGCCAGCAAACGCAGGAAATAAATATTCTTTGATAGTGACCAGAAAAAAGAAGTTAAGTGCCATGCAAATTGTTCTTTTACGCAGAAGGAAGTTGCATGAATATCTTGAAAGACCAACTGTTGAACAACTTGTAAATATTTCCTGTTACTGTTTTAAAACGAACGTTAAAACGCTCTTCCAGCAACCCAACCATCCATCAGAAGTTTGGAAGTTATTACACTGAAGAACTTTTGCGAACTCAAGAGTCTTCAGCTTGGTGATGCAAGCAGAAATATGAATGTTGTTGTGGTGTACGCTAACAAACCATTTGCAAATTGCTTTATTTAGCACTTCATAAGTATCTGGTTAGGTTCTTTTTCGTTTCGTTCCAGCATTTTTCTCATCGATCACCCGATATATTTCTTGTTTTTTTTTTCAATCAATGCAATAGTGTGTGTTTTGCAATATCATATTGAAATACAGCTTTGACCTTCTTCAATCTCTTCTAAGGCGTTATATTTCTCAATGGAATCCATGATGCCTTCAGAAAATTAGCTGTAGTGTGTCACCACGAAGTGAAAAAAATCCGTGAATCGAATGTAGAAAAACACTTCCGAACGTTGAAAATTGACCCAATTTCATCATAGGGGATAGAGGCCGTGAAATATTCAATACCTGGACATGGGAAAAAAAGAAGATCAAAGGAGAAGAAACTGATTTGGATGAAACTACAGCATCGAAGTTGTTTGAAAGATTTAAAGCCTATTGCTTACCAAGGAAAAACCTATTAGTGGAAAGGAGATGATTCTTTATGAGCAGGCAAGAAGGTGATGAAACAACCGACTCTTACATAACCAACTTGAGGAATGCTGCATCATCTTGTGAGTTCTCCAACATAGCTGATGGACTCAAACTCTACAAATTAATGGATGGAGTCAAAAGTGACAAGATCAAAGCAATAAGAGACATGCCGATGCCTGAGGACAAGAAAGGAGTCTAAAGAATATTGGGAATGATAAATTATGTTGGAAAATTTATACCAAATCTCTCACAGATCACAAGTCCTTTACGAGAACTACTCAAGAAAAATGTTCACTGGCAGTTGATCTTAGATTGGAATAGATCTATATCAAATTAAACCTTAGTTATCTTTTAACTTAATCTATCAATGAGAAACGTGACAACCAGATTTTTCAATTTTCATTTTCATTAAGATGCATTTCCAGAAAGAGGAAAAAGGAAAACAAAAAGTAGGAAAAAGTATAACGAAGGACGAAGTAAAAACTATTTAAAAGTTCAATAACTTTCGTAAGAGTTGCTAAAGAGGAAGAGGCAAACAAAAAGGAGGAAAAAGTATAACGAAGGGCGAAGTAAAAACTATTTAAAAGTTCAATAACTTTCGTAAGAGTTGTTAAAAACAAGCTTAGATTGAGGCCATGGTTTAGCATTATTTCCCCTTGATTTTGCTATTTACCTTTTATCAAGTTATCTCACATACAATGTGTTATTTTCCATTATTTTGATATTTACAAGTCACTTTGTTAAGCCACCCTTAATGTTTTAATATCTTTTATAGTTGTCATCGTTACTCGATTACTTTTTCATTTTCCCATTATTTTATTTTTTCCCTTCATTAAAGCTAATTTAAGCTTATAGAAAAAGAATAAATAATTAATACACGATTGCGAATGAGTGGTAAGCCAAGTAAAAAATGATCTATAGTAATTGATGATAGAAGAAAACTGCAATAGAATTCAACAAACAACGAATTTTCTTAAGCTACCAGTTATTAATATACAATATGTTGTAGCTAAATAAAAATAAATTTTCTTTCGAAAGCATTGAAGTTACTTTTCATTTGGATTTGATCTATTGAAAGAATAGTTTATAAAAACAAAAAAAAAACGTTTTAAGATATATTGCATACAAAGTTAAAAGAATAATTGTTTTTAGTTAAAAATATATTTCAATTCAAAATGAATTTATATTTAACTTATAGTATGAAACACCTGCCTTTGTTTCAAGACAAGAAATGTTAAAACAATTGGATGTTTACATTCAATGTTAAACATCAAACATAAATACAATGGAATGTTAATGATTCATTTTTTAAGCGTTAAATATTCTCTGTCAACAGTATTAATATTAATTTTGATTTGGTTTTTATTTCGTAAGCAATTTTCCGATTTAATTATTTTCTGCTGTTCAAATATTATTAATAAAGAAATTTGATGGCGAGATAAAATATTAAAAAATCGGCACGAATATAGGCGCGAATTTAGGACCGAATTTCGGCCCAAATAGCTCCAGCTGCAAAACTCGCATTTTTGCTTTCGCATTAAGTTTTTTTTTTTATTTGACGTTGCTTAATAGCTCATTGACGAAAAAAAGGTTGCGTGTAATTTCATTCCATCTTAGCATAAACTAGACTATTTCAGAAATAAGTCTTCATACTGAATACACCAACGTTCTCCAAATATTCTAGTCTTTTGCCTACTGTAAAAGAAAGCGAAATTTTCTCAAGAGTAATCCAAAATTCAGCGAGAATATCTTCGTTAAAAAAATTTTCTTTTATAAATTTTTTTAGACCAAAATCCTTTTTCATTTTCAATGTTTTTAATCCAATTAGTCTCAAATATTTAACTAAGGTCAAGTTCAAGTCACCAAAGAAAAACTAAATTTTATCATGCTTTTAATGACACAGTGAATGCGTTAATTAGCTACAGCTAAAAACCTGAGACCGAAGCCCAATTTTTCTTGTCCTTTAGCTATGCTCTTTGAAGAGTCGCGTAAGATTTTGTTAGATGATTTGAATGAAATTGATGAAGGTTTGTTGTTATTTTTCTTTTCTTTAGCTAAAAATTTTATGTTTTCTTCAATTTTGTGTTTTTACTTTGCTAAAACACTAGTGATTATGTCTGTGTTTCTGCATCATGTTCTGGCGAGGCTTGTAATATCCTTATTTATTTCTTCTGTGTCTTTGTAAGTTCATGTAGTTTATCGAGCAAAAACATAGATGTATATCTGTATATTGAGTGGTAGTCTGGTTAATAAAATGGATTTTTTAGTTGAAGTTTTGGAAGGCGTTGATCAAAACCCAACTTTCACGGAAATTTTAGGATTTAAAAATTTAGCAATGAAAAAAGGACGGCTGCTTGTTGCATGAATTAAAGGATTTGGGTTAACGGTGGGTTTATATTATAATAAAATGTTTAAAATACTAACTTAACTTTACAAACAAGGCAGCTAATTTTATTGCTACTATATTTATAATAAAATCACCAACAATATAATCCCAGTCGTTTTTAACTTTCAACATTTAAATATTCATTATTCAAATTCCCATGTTAAAACATAAAATAATTTTGTGTAAGTTTATATATAATTCAGTAAATAGTGTTGACAATATTATATATACTCGATTGAACAAATTTAAAGGGTGTCAGCATAAACATTAAACGTATTGATTATTTCTTAAAGTTTCATCAAACTTTAATGTAGACGAATTATAGTCTATCTGAGGCCTTATCACATTTGCATATTTTCTTAGATAGACACGTGGAGCTTGGTAACAACGTAAAATTTCTTCACTGAGAGATTTCCTAGCACCGCACGATATACCGCACGTTCGATTTTTCTAGTTATATGAGAGTTATTCAAGATGCAAAAGAAAAAACTTTGTTGTATTTAAAAATGGTAACAACAACAATATAAATAAAAAGATTTGAGTCAACTTTTACTACAAAAAATATACTATGAGAATGAATACACATGATCTAAACAAAACGTTTAAAGTAGTATGTTTTATTTTTGTTATTAAAGAAGTGAAAAACTATCGAATAGATTGTTTGATTCAGTTATCAAAAGAAAAAGATTGTTTTGTCTGCCAATCCACCGGAAGTGGAAAATCAATTATTTGCCAGAGTCTTGCATTTTTTGCTCAAAAAACCTTGTGAGAGATCAATAGAAACTGCTACAGAAGTAAAGTATTAGAACTCTTTCATTGATGTCAATGTGTAAAAAAGGTAATAGCTGTTTATTTTATAAAAACAACAAAAATTACAATAATTATTTGTAATGAAAATGATAATTTATTGTTTGTAATAAACATTGTAAATATACATGCATATGTTTATCTTAATAAATATAATTAATAATATTTAAGATATGATGCATATATTATAATATGGAGATAGCTATACCTAATCCGTACGCATAAATGCGTTAAAAGCTCAGTTATACATATAGGTGTATTTACCACGGTACCACAGAATAACTGTTTCTTAAAATTAATTATAACTTCCAGAAAAAAAACACTCTATAGTATTTATTTGTTTTAAAAAAATGATTACTTATAAATCCAAATTCACATGTAAAATATAAAACACGTTAATACCATTCAAAATTTTATAACTCGGACTCAAAAATTTTTTTTATATAAAAAAAATCATACGTTTTGTCTAAAAATGCTTCCAAAAATACCTTGGTGCTGATGCCCTGGAAAACTCCAGAAATCAAACAGAGTTTCCGGGCACCGGGAAAAATGCTAAAATTTTACTAATATAGATGAGTAAAACTTCATCGAAATGTCACGTTTCTACAGTAATCAACGAGACAACCGAAACATTTTGCATATACCTTGTTTTATTGCCAACCGTAGAATAACCGTATAAGTTATTTGGTCATGCTTAGGACGCCTCTCGTTATCAAACGAACGAAGGACTCATTCTTCTAGGGTAAATACCCTCTAACATCGAGAGTTTCACTTTTTTCGAAAGCAAACCCTTCATTGGCTAATCAGCCGAAACACTTTTCTTACGGACTGCTGACGTCGAATTGTCCTGGTTATGTTTGCGACGCCTCTCGTCAACGAGAAGAACAAGGGATGTGAGTTCGGAACAACGCCAAAAAGGAGATTTCACGCGCAGCATGTTGCTTACACCATCTTCTTCGTCCGACATGAGTTCCTGGTTGAAGTCGTTCCAGAACACCATCGCCTCTTCTCCTTCCAAAAACTTGTGAAAAAAGTCGTACAGCTGAAAGAAGAGAGCGGGGTTGCTTTAGGTATATAACACCAAAATAAGTCAAAAATGAAAAAAAAAAAATTGTAAGTTGACTTTTTTTGTCAATTATTAAAATCATTGCAATCATTAAGAGAATAAAAGAAAAATTGAATTCAAATAACTGTAACCTTTGTATTGCATAAAAGCTTTACATCATTAATAACCTCGACAAGATACCTATAAGATTCGGGATGGAATTCTTAACTGCAACTCTTCCAACGTGGTATATTTAGTACAATGTAAAACATGCAAAAATCAATATTTGGGTAACACATGTACTAAACTCCGGGTTAGATATAACGACTATCTTGCCTGTTACAGGAAGCATAGTCATAAGAAAACTGTTCCACAAATTTCTTTCCACGATCATTTCAGTCAAACGGACCATAAAGGCATGGAGGATTTATAATTGATTGTTATAGAGCAAGCACTTTACTTTACTATATTGCGTAGACGAGAGTCGTTCTGGCAGTATAAGCTTAATTCTTTTGTTCTTCATGCACTTAATGGTAGTGATCTGACATTTTATTATGGGTAGATTTGTCTTTTTTACCTTAATCATGTATTATTTGTCCACCAGGTTTGTATTAAGGTAAGTATTATGACCAACCAAGGTCACTACTGCATTACTTAATTGTATTGAAGGACATTGGTTTCACCATGAAGCGTTGTTTAACCAGAGTTCTTTCCTGGCTGTTCCCTTTAATTTTGTCCGATTTGGTGACGTATGCAGACGTCTTTTGAAATCTCATCAGTCATTACCGAAATCGTTAAACTATTAATTTATATTGGTTCGTTGTAAATAAATGGATTGGTGATTTTTCCAAACGAATAAATTATCCGATTTGTATACTCAAGCTGCCGAGCTGTCGTTGATTTTTTCTAATACGTGATGTTTTCTTTTTAACTTTGGTATGAAATTTGCAGATAAACCGTCTGCTTCTTCCAGAAGAAACTGCATTGTAGGAGCAATTAAGAAATATCTGTTGCGGGTTTTTTTCATTTAATGTTATTCCTACGAACCCTCCCGTAACCTGCATCGGTCTATTGATGTATTTTAAGCCGTGAGTTGCTCCTACTGCACAAAAAGAAATTTGATTTTTGTCGACTACCCAATTACCTGAAAATAAAATAAATACATGATCTGATTACAATTACGTATATATATCTCAAGACAATATTAACATTGCGTGTTGCAAAACTATCAAAATATCACACCATTTTGGAATTCGGAGTAAATTTCTGAATCTTTTTCTTGAATTATTTTCATTTCTGCCAAGTACACCGGTACTAAGCGTGCATAGTATCAAAAAGTACTTTAAAATATCTTTTTAACGAGCTGAGGTGAAGCTCTCAATCTCATGTACGTACTAAACGTAAGAAAATGATTAATAAGTGAACCATGTGCATATATTGTGTAAAAAAGTAAAATGGTGGGTTATTTATGCTTTTTCTTTCCGCGCATTCTTCAATTTTTGCTATGTAAAACGTGCATTTTCTGATAATTTTTACAGTTAATATCGTCAGAGTGTCCTTTATCAAACAGTATGTTGACTTCATCAGCAAACTTTTCAGATATAAACACTTTTAGATAGAGATGGAACAGTGCCTGCATCACTTTTATATGCGCTTCAATTGCCCTATTCAATTTCTTTCCTTCAATAAGTTTTCGTATAGTTGTGTAGCTATATTTCGAGCAAAATTTTATCAAGTCCACTTTGTTCAATAGAATTTCTGATTGTAAATAACTGTGTCATTAAAATATGAAGTTCTCCTAGTCGAAACAACCATTGATATTTGTTATCAACATTAGAAAGTTGTAGTTTTTAGCTGGTTGGCAAAGCCCCAGATCCAGCGAAGTTACCGTTTTCTGTAGATTGTTGTTTACCTTAGATAATATCTTATCTGCGTATTTAAATATTGTAAACATGGTAGAAAAACAGTGAACAGGTTCCGGAATTTTAGGTATACCACCAACGCTAGTAATTTTTTTTTTCAGTTGAAGTAATGGAAATATAACTGGACGAAGTTGATATATTGACTCCTGTTACACTACTAGATCCTTTTACCATAAGCTTTATTGACAAGCCAAGGTAAATCTTCAGCGATAAAAGATGCCGACTTCATGAATTGATATTGGGGATTAGCAGTAATTTTTGGTTTTGCACTGGTTTGAAGTGCACATAGAATAATTTCTAAAAATGAATCCCTTTCTTGAAAAATCTGATTTCCTTTAGTTGTTATTTTGACCAACCCATCAGCTGCATTTGGATCCACCTTAATAAAATATTAATAATAAAATATTAATAATAACAATAATAATGATAATAATAATAAAGAGGACTCAACTACACAAACAG
This sequence comes from Euphysa ruthae, assembly GCA_035046665.1. NCBI lineage: Eukaryota > Metazoa > Cnidaria > Hydrozoa > Anthoathecata > Corymorphidae > Euphysa > Euphysa ruthae. Next base: position 8,006 of record JAUZNK010074913.1, on the reverse strand, counting down.
ATTCCACAAAAATGTCAAGGATAAGCGATTTTGCTGGAGTTAAAAAATATATCAACGAACAAATCTTATACACTAGTAACGCTGTATCTGTGAAAGTTCTTCATTAAATTTATTTTATAGGTTATGAGGACGCCAATGCACGATGATATAGAGCAAAACTGAGAGCAGTACAGTATTGAAATATAATAGAAGTTTATTTTTTCTGATAACAGATGGTAAAAGTCCCCAAGTTGTTATCAGTTTAGAAAATTTAAATGGTGCAACTATTTAAAAAAAAAAAAGTAAATGTTTTAAAAGAATTTAAGCCTAGAAATTAAAGAATACAGCTTAACTTCCTTGGCCATTGTCGGTTGATAATCTGAGCTGTGAGGAAGAAAGCTGGTTGAATCGTAGGTGAATCTTTCGCTGCTATTATTAAATCAAAAGAACATTTTTTACCGGCTCGAAAGAAGCGTGTAGTAAAATAGTTCTGACTTAATATCTTCTGTTACACGAGGAAAAATTATCACATTAAAACAATTTCTTCTTGGTGTGGACTTCATAACATCGCCAGGTTAAAGACACCAATCAAAATTCTTTCAAATTTAGGTCATTGTATAGACTATAATCTTGTCTGTGAAATTGAAACCACCTAGGCTGAAAAAGCACTAAAATGTCTAGAAGAGACTAAAAATCACACTTATGAAAATGAGAAAAAGGTTATAATATATGGCGGATAACTTTAATAAAACCATTGGAACGCAAACTGGTCATGGTGCATTTAATTCTATGCACATTTTTTAGTTTTCTGGAAATGCCAAAGTAATATGCAGTCGACAGGTTTGTAGGCTCATTTTTATGGACATTTGTAAAAACCCTTAGTATTAAAACAGTAATGACTTTATCATCTAGTAAAAAATTATGTCGATTCATCCTTATTTTAAAACCCCGACCATGTTTAGTATTACCTATCGTTATCACTATAGAAGTTTTCATTTTTGCACATGTTGCATGTTAAAAAGTAAATAACATTAACTGAATGGCACGTGTTCATACTTCTAACATGCCATATTTTATTGTTAAATAGTTTAAATTCCTTTCCTTCTTTCAAATATAAAGCTACAAATTTTGCAACGTTTATCTGTGCATTTAAAAAAAGCCTGTCATACTATCAGGTTTATTATTCTTTATTATTCTTGTTCAATAATCGGAGTAAATTTGATAGTTGACGTTGTGATAATAATAATGTTACAATCTTTCAAAATTTTTGCAAGTTCAATATCATTAGTTGTTTCGAGTTCACACTTCATATTTTTTTACAGTGAAACTATGACTGCTATTAGAATTATATGTTGTTACGAACGGGATATTGTTATTAGGATTTTTTGGTGCTGGAGCAGGACCTTGAAGTTTTGCGTTATGAAAGGCTTTAGATATTTTATGTTAAGGATACTTACAATCCTCGAGTCATAGTCGTAATTCGCGAAGATGGTGTTTTATTTGTTCTTCATTTGTAACAAATATTATAATAAGTTTTGCTAAATTGTATGGTACGTTGATTTTTCAATGTAATGGGTGTGCGTTATCGTACGGTAAATAATCATGAGAATTAGTTTTTTTGTAATATATATCAATTTCAATTGTTCTATTTGCTTTTAAAATAACTTGCAGGTCTTGGGCCATTCATAGGGGGTGGGAGTATATCTCAAAAGGGTACTAAGCGTACAAGGGGATTCAAAATGGTTGAATTTAGTGCGTACATATCTTTTGATTGGCCATATGAGTAGACCGATAACGGTAGTATTGTATGGACTGATTCAGTTTTACCTGATAATATTTATGATTTGTAATTGAAGCGAATGAGGATGATGAAAGTAAAGTAGAACCTGACACTGTGGGAGAAAGTTCAGAATATAAAGGAATTTGTTATTATTCAAACCTGTCCAAAAAATTAAAATTTAAATTTTGAGGATATTTTGATGAATCATTGTTCAAATTTTAAGTGCGCAATCTTTTAGATTGTGCATAAGATTACACAATGAGGGGTTATTTTTAATATCATAATGTTTTAAAATATCCACTAAATTATCGTCAATCTTGTTAGCCTGTATAATTTACAAATGATGTCATTGTTCAATATTTAATTGCTAGAATGGTTAAATTGAGCTCTGGTAATTGGCAATTATTTAAATAGGCTCGCCAGCATAAATTTCAAATTGTTTATTGATATAACTACTAATAATATTCAATCTTATCTCTCACTAATGTTTTATTGCTATAAATAAATCTTTAAATATAAAATTCGTTTTGTTACATTAATAAAAATATATCATGTTTTGGTTAAAGGTTGGTTTATATTATGGTCATGAATTTATAATTTTTCTGAAATATGTAAAGTCCTCTTGATTAATTAAGTTGAAAAATTTTCAGTAAGAATAAAAATTTTGGATATAATTTCCTGTTTTGACTTGCAGCGTATTATTATAATATTTGTATATTAATTAACTCCCGTTTAATTTTAAACAATTCACTTTGCTTATTTAAAAGTGAATTTGAAATAAGAGTTCTATAGTCAAAAATAAAATGTCTTATTATAAAAAATATAAATACTAGATTAAAAAATAAAACATGCAAAAAATAGAAATTTAACAACACTAACATATTCAAAGTAAATATAAAGAAATGCGAGGAAAAGAACTTTGGATAAACCAGGGATGCCGAAAACACAAAAACTAAAAGTAAATAATAGTGAAATTACGATGAAATTATTAATTTTATACTTTTTATGTTTTGATTTATTGTTATTAATATATATATATATATATATTTTTTTTTTTTTGAATTTCGAATATAAAGGTACTAAGGCATGTTTCTAACAGACACATTTGATCAAAGCACTTCAAAAAATTCAGAGAGTAAACAAGTCTATTTTCAATGTCCATAAACATACAATAAAACGGAGATGATAAAACCAATTGTTTACAATAATAAACTAAGGGTAACACTATAAAAAAAAAGATTCCAAAATTTTAACCTAAGTTTAAAAAACCATTTCAAAACAACAATCAAAATTGGATTTAATTGATCTATGTATTGATGAATTTAAAGTGGCATTATTCAAATAATTAGATTTTGTGTATTTCTCATTGACGATTTGTTGATTAGATTGAAAAAAGTTATCATTGCAGATAAATAAATATATGAGTGCAAAAAGAGATTCTGAAGGTACAGCACTTCAGAACAAATGACCTAAATATTATCAATATAAATTTCAATGAATAATCAAATAAAAAAAAAAAGAATATATGAAAAAAATTTAATAAAAAATTTATAACAAATAAAGTTAATATAAAAATTGGACATCAGTAACGTGTATAAAAATTTAAATGTTGGTGTAAAAAAATTTGTTGACAAATGTGAAAAATATCAAAAGTAATACCTTAGTCAATAATACTTGTAGAAATCCTGCCAATGCACAAAACATATGTCCAACTTCCCACCAATGTAAGAAAGTCAATTATCACCCAAAAAGATCTCCAAAAAATTTATGCAAAAGGCGTCTCTCAGAAAATAAAAGGTGAGGGTTTTCATGCTGTCTTCTATAAATGTAAAAATATTCCCCTAGTTACGGCCTTAGTAAGACTAAAACAAGCTTTTAAAAGTGTGAAACACATAATGACTCTTATTTTCTTATTTTTGTAATTCTAAGTTTTTAAATATTTTTGGCAACGAGGCGTTCAATCAAATAATTTGGCAATGTTGTACAAAATGGATTTTGTCAGCAAGACTGCATGGAGCATAGTGTAACACAGCAGTAAATGATTTCAACAATGTTCATGATGTTAAAAGCAGTTTTAGCCGAATTTGATTTGTCAGGGGTTGCAACATCAAGCAAGTAGACCAAAACGAGTAGAATGAATGCTTCTGAAGACTTAGTGCCCAAAAATTAGGTGACCGTGTTAAAAACCAAAAAAAGACTTAGGACGTTAAAGAAAGGATATTTAGAAAAGGACAAGGAACAAAACAAGCTATCGCATGATCCTGGAGGCTTTTTAGTCATAACCAGGGATTTTAAATTATTCATATTAAAAGTTTTGAATATTTGAATTATGATTCCAGTCTTTTTACCTTGTTTCCCGGAAAGGACTTTTTCTCTAATTTTCAAATTTTGAAACTCGATATCCCTTCATTGAAATGAACATTTGATCTGAAATTTTCACATTTATCTTCATCCTATTTAAAATCGACTGAGAAAAGGAAATAAGATTTTTTTGTTCAGAACTTTAGTTATAGCAATTTAATATTGGATACTTATGTTTCAATTTGAATGCTATAGTTCTCAATTTTATATCTTCTGATAAAATTTCTTAATCAAAAATCTTCTATCAATCAAAAATAGCCTTTTTCTTTGGGGACAACTTTAAGGAAGGCCACAGTTGAGGAAATTGGCAAAGAACACGTTGTAGCCACAGGGATAAACTTCCCATGGCGTTGCCCACACGTTCCTCACAACCACAGGTACAAAAAATCACCCGATCACGAAAAGTGCATACTTTCCGCTAGGGATAGCTCACAAAATTACCTACCCAGCTAGACTTTTTTGTACGAGCATGACAAGGCTTGGTTAGAAAATGTGAAAACTGCCATATGGAGAACATTAGTGTCACCAACATGTATGCCGAACAGCATCTTATCGAATGGAACTAAAGGGTCGTTTAGGATTGCACAAAGGGCAAATAAAAGTAACCGCTTAACGCTAATGACGAGATACCTCGTCATGGAATTTTCGGTTCATAATTGGTTGATATCTATTCATAATCGTTTCATATCCGGTAATGACGAGATATCTCGCAAAAATTTTCAGCCGAGTGAAGCGATATCTTTATGTTAAGAGAATAACATTAAAACATCATGAACAAAAAATATGTCAGGTGTCAACATGTCGTCAAATCCCAGCAAAATTTTTGTAGAAGAAATATGTAGCTAAATGCTTGAAAGTGGTGATAATCTATCAGATTTTGGAGAATATAATTATGATGAAGATCTAGATGGCATTGATTTATCATTTGTAAGTGATAGTGGAGCAAAACTGCCTGAGTGTGAAGAAATAAATGAACAGCCTCCTAATATACTTTCACTAAGTAAAAGTAGGCTAAAGCAGCGTCTAAAAGATTGAAAATTATATAGTAGATTACTTCAGACAGATACAGAGCCCGCTGGAGGAATAAAAATGTACGTTTTGATGGTATTTTGGATAAATCTCATATTTTTGATAGTGAGGAATTCTTAGAACTATTTTAACATTTTCAAGTATAATATCTTTAATCGAATTGTGGAGAACAGCAATTTATATGCGGAACGGCAAAATTACAAAATAGAACTCGTGAAAACCTCACAAATGATAAAATGGTAAGCCACTACGCCAGCCGTTATTATTTATCCTGCTATTTTACACAACAAACATTTGTACGATACAAAAATAATTTAACTTATAGAAACACCAGGTTTCATGTTTCAAAATATTCGGGAAACACTTTCATCTTTGTAACATTCATAAATTGACCACACATTGAAGAAGTATTTTGAGTGATTTTTTTTTTTTTTTTTTGTCTAATGCCTGTTACTTTTATAATATATTGACTTTGAGCGGATAGTTTGTCTTTTTGTCAATAAAAAGGCAAGTTTTTTTTTTTTATAAGAAAGAAATGTCAAATAAATTTTTAAGCAGCTTGATTGACATTGTGCAATATTATAATAATATCTTAGTAGATAAACGACTTTTTTAAATTTAGTACAATACATCTAATCTTTTTCATTTAAAGCAGTCGGTTACATTTATGCTTTTATAAAAATAAACTATTTCTCAAACATAAGTAATTTTTATAAGAAGAAGGTTGCGTTGGTTGATGAATTAGTATTATGGATAGTAATACTATTTTTTATCTTGTTTAAAAATTACCAAAATTATGAAGAGTAATTTAAAAAATATTTGTGTTTGTCAACTCAGGGATTTATAATTATTAATGAGATAAAGGGTAGTTTGTTTTATGGGTTTGGAAAGATAATTTTATATATATATATTATATAACATTAAATGTATATATTTAGGAACTGCAATAAATATGGTTAACAAATATTGTCGGTTATTTTTCCAACTATGAAGGTGAACCTCTCACACGTGTCTTTAGTTTTCCTGTCGATGAGGAACAGAAGAAACGTTAGATTAAATTTTTAAATCGAAAGAATTTTTATCCCACAAAACACGTATATTTACATCAAAAATTTTGAGTCACAATATTATAAGAAAGGAGAAGAGAGCAAGCATTATCAATTAGTTTAAACACCTATACCAGTACCAACAATTTACTATGTCGGAGCAGCAGAGACACTGAAATTACCATCTTCACCTCTGACAAGAGTATCGATACCTACGGGGGTATCTTCACCCCGGGTGAAGAGTACTTTTCAACGTAATGAAATGACTGAATTTAAAACTAATGACCAAATACAAGAGTTTGATTCATTTGGTTCTGCAATGTGCCCATCAGAATACAGTTACTTGCGTTTTTATGACTATGTTTTGTTTTATAAAATTGTTGATTATGGCTTTCAGTACCAGAGATCATGAATATTATTAAAATGTATATAGACTTTCATGCTGTTGTATTTCAAGGGCTCACCGCTTCCATTACTCAATTGGTTTAAACAGGGGAGAAATTGTAAATTAACAAAAAAAAAGTATGCTTGAAACCATTCCTGCCTATATAAAAGACCAAAGTGAAAATTCATTTCCAATTTTTGATGAACTTTAACAACATAAACACAAAAAGTTTGTTTATTCAGCCCTCATGACAATATTTTCTTTACTTTTAAGGTATATGTCAATCAAATCATACAAGTTACTCCTAGATGAGTTACCATTGCAATCTATTTCATTGTTAAAAAGGATAACCAAAGGAGAGATCGATGATTTGACAAAATTAATTGCTCTTGAAGAAGAAGGCAAAATTTCATCTGATGTTATTTTAATCATTGACGAAATGTATATACAAAAATATGAAGAATTTTCTGGGAATAAATTACAGGAAGTAATAAAGGTGGTGAACATTTTAAAGCTGTTTACTTTATGGTAGTTGGAATAAAAGAGAATGTATCATATGCGATTCTTTAATCGCGTCCTGAAATTAAAACTCCAGCAGAATGGTTCAAGGATCAAAATTTAATAGATTATGTATGCGAGGGGTTTGTGTTGATTGAATTTTGCTTTGATGAGATTTTAAAATGAAATGTTGACCTGAGAATTGCTGTTATTGATCTTCTTGAAACATTCCTCCACGCTGAAAGTTTAATTTGTGATGTTCATTTAAAAAAAGGAAAATATGTAACAGAAAAATTGCAAACATATATCTAAAAAACAACAGGAAACAATCAACTGACAAAGAAATAGGCGAAGGACTTGTAAAGTTCAAAAAACGTCAGCGCCTCAAAGAATAAACCTCTTTATTATTAAACAATAAATTTATTTGAAAGTTACAATTTTTTGTAAATATCTTTTATCGTTTGAAACAAAATCATTGTTAAATGTGTATTGTAGTCTCTGTTTCATACTTATTATTTCCTGACAAAATACTTTTAATTTCTTTATTAATAAAAAAGTTCAGTGAGATTTGATAAACACCTGTGTTTAATTAAATCTCAAGTTTGGTTTTCAAATTTTAAAATTAATCCTGTTAAATGTTTTTTAACGTTTATTATAATAATTTCACGCATTCATAAATACAAATATTATCCAAAAAAAAATTTTTGTAAAATGTTTAGAAAATACAGTGAACTCTCTATAACTTGAATCCCTATAACTCGAATCTTCCTTTAACTCGAACGATTTCGTTGGCACGGTGGGAATTTGCTAATGAACTCTCATAAAAAACTCCCTACTACTCGAATCTCCAAAACTCGAAACTCTCTTTAACTCGAACAAATTCTGTGGTCCCTTGGTGTATTTCCTCTCTATAACTCGAACGTCGCAG
>JAUZNK010074902.1:0-13704 GCA_035046665.1 Euphysa ruthae | reverse complement strand
TTACATCGCACACAAATATTACAATAAAATAAAAAGAACATTAGAAGCACACCTAGGCCAACACTGTAAAAAAATATCAATGGTATCGTCTTACACAACGATGAAAACAAAACTTAAAAAGCCAGTATGAAATATTGTGTGATAAATTTTGCGTTTGGGGCTATGTTTTTAGTCTATACCATAGATGTGTTATTCTCCAAAACATAGAATCAAAGAATTTCTGTATTAAAGAATTTTGACAAGATTGTCATCTGAGTGATTTGGCCCAATTATCATTTTTGTCACTGAAAACCATTCCATAGCAATAATCATGAAAAATAAATAAATTAACCATTAACCTAAAGTAGCTTTTGTTTGAGCCCGAATTTGATTTTGCTCTCTTAAATCTTTAAATCAATTTTAACAAAATATGGCCAAAATAAATTTCCAACATCGTCAAATCATGAATGAAACTTTTTTTTTTTTAACGCTTTGGAATTTAACAAAACAAGATTTATTTTTTGTCTGTAAAGTACATACTAAATGTAATAAGTAATTAACAACAACTAAAAAGTATTATTCTTTAAACTTTGGGAAGACAATAAAAACCTTGGTTAATGTAAAGTAAGGTAAACTTTAACATAACTGCAAAAACTTACTGAACTTATATATTTTGACATGATTAGCCATTGTTGCTTCTTGTCTACTTTAATAACTTCCTTAAGTGATTGAAACATTCAGATATTGTAGAATATGTCAAAAATACATTATTATCTGTTAGCTCTTGTATCCAACCTCTCCTAGGAATAATATATGTAGTTGACCCAGGGACTAAAAAGAATGATGAAAAACTGATAAAAATTTCTCCTTTCATTGATTTCATAAAATCGATGCACGTCTTTGTTGCAATCCTCACAAAATCATCTCGTTGATGAAAGATTAGTGCAATCCAAACATCGGTCAGGAATCAGACAATACTTGGAAAACAAGACTGTAAAATTTGGAAAAAACTTTAGGTCATTGCACAATTGCACTGGTTATACCTGTTACTTTACAGGGAGCGGAGGCGTGAAAGCTGCAAACGAACATAGGCTAGGGTATGGTTTTGTAATATCCCTCTCAAAACCATACTTGAATCAATATATTTTTTGAACACTTTAACACATCAAAACAACTTGTAAAGTATTTATTTCAGAAAGACACTCTGTCACGTGGAACATTGAGAAAAAGCTGAAGAGGCTTCCTGCTAAAACCTGTTGATGAAAAAAAAAATGCGGAGATAAGAGATGGTTTAGGGAAGAAAAATGTTTGTCAACATGATGACAAAAAAGTTGTTACTGTGCTAACAACATTAGATGTTGCAAGTGGTGCCTGTGTGGAGGTGTGACGGAAAGACAAAAAGGATGGAAACTGGTCTTCCAACAATGTCAAACAGGCTCGATGTATTCAGAGATACAACAAGTTCATGAATGGGGTTGAGAAATCTGATCAACATCTGTCAATATACAACTCCTGAGGAAATGTTTGAGATGGTGGAAAACACTGTTTTATCACAGGATTGACATTGGAACTGTAAATGAGTTATTATCTTTCAAAGTATCGCGAAGAAAATTAAAATTTGATATCCGCCAACTCACCAGTTTACAGGAGTACCAAAACCCACCTATCTATTTGAACTTTCCCGAGAAAAATAAATATAACCCAGAACATCTACCAAAGTTTGTTGATTTAAAAAGAAACTGCAAGGTGTGTTAAGCTAAACTCAAATTGGAATGAAAAGTCTATTCTATGTGTAGTGAATAGTTGAATAGTTGTTCCAAATAGCTTTTAATTTATTTGTATTGGCAGCAGGCTTAAAGTATCAACCATAAATGCATGGATTCTTATTAAATAAGTTAAGGTATGCTGATGCATTGTTTAAATTGGTTTATTTCACATCAGCATGCATAATTAATACATAGCATGCATAATTAAAATAAGTTGAAAAAGAGCAATATATTAAAAAATTCTTCAAAGCTCAGCAATAAGAGAGCTGTTTTTTCTTAATAAAAACTTTATTTTTGAATTTACTTTGCTATTTATTTAAGTTTCATTTCTTCATTCATTTTTTGGTCTATAAAAAAACTTTAAACTTAGAATGTTTAATTTGTATGCCTTCAACGATGAAAGTCATGGCTTTTTAAAAATCCGGAAAAACCCCATTCCTCCATCTCTCCCTTCCCCTCTCTCACCTTCCCAAAAATGGTTGCGCTGCATGGAGAAAAAATTACAATTTGAAAAGTTCTAGATCGCAATTTTACGATACTTACAGACTATTTTCACCCAGGCAAATTCAAGGCTGCAAATAAGCGTCAGTCAACGATCATGTCCGATACGATTATTAGTGGTTTGTCCGTTTCAAATCGCTTTCTCTCAGAAATCGTGTCTGGGAGAAATAAAGACGAGAGAACTTATTTAAAACATGATACAAATGACAAATAAACAAAAAGGTAAAAATTTAACTCTTCCTACCTTTTAATGATAAAAAAATTTATTTAATAAATTTTACATAACTTATATTCTAACATTATTCCATTTATAAAAAACAAATCTGCTAACCGATAATTCACAAAAATTACATTGTTCATAGCATTATCTAAGGTACTTTAATTTGAAAAGATAAAACAAAAATAAAAACATTCAATCTATTTCAAATAAATGGCACATTTCAATATTTTGTAAAAGAATGATACATATTGTTTCTGTCAAACGATATCCTAACCAAAACCAATAATTCAGTAAAATTCAGATTATTAGATAGTTTTAATATGATAGAATATTTGGTTTTTACCCGCAGGTCTCTTTTAAATTTCGTTAATGTTCTATTGTAGTTTTTTGTAAGATTTAAAATTACTGCAGAAGAAGTGGACCAAGAACTGATGAAAGTTTTAAAAGTAAAATAAAATCTTATCTTAACTACACTGAAAAATTTTTTTGTGGTTGAGCATTATAAACATGTATCTGACTGACTGATGTCGCAGGAAAGATTTATTATTTTATAATCTTGCATAATTTGTTGTTTATTGAACTGTAGGGGTAGGATAAAAGTTGATTTAAAGATTAACTTATAGATTGATGAAAAATCAAAACAGTATTTTTTCGTTATTAAAAAATAAATAAATGTAATTCTTATACTCATGGGGATACTAGCGTCATTCATAAAGGTAACAAACAAATTTCCTGCAAAAGATCAACTCACATAACCACTAGTATAAAAAGAAAGGGTGTGATAAGAAACCCTATTATAAAATTATTATAATATCCTAACCGCTTTTCCTTTGAAATATTGATAAAGGCAGAGAATAACATAAGAATTACGCATATTTAATGCGTATCCGAGGTTATGACAAAAGGCAGTTAAACCAAAATTATTCAAAATAAGCAGATTAACAACGCTATTTAAAAAAATTTATATTTGATGTATTTATACGAAATAACCTATTCGTATTTATATGATGCTGTAAAAAAAAAAAAAATTTCTGTGAAATCAGTGTGTGTCCAGGTTCTTGATTTGAGCAATATCACACAAAACAAGTTTTTTAGATTATGGTCTATGGGACTTTTTTGATTGGTGACATGTTATCTTGCTTATTTATTGTATTAATTGTTTAAAACCCAATTAAAGAACTGTATCTAGATATGGTTCATATGTTAAGCAAAAATGCACTTTTTCAATAAACAACCTTCTAATTATCTGTGCAGTTTTGAAAAAAAATCCTGATGCTTAAAGGGTTAAGAACATAACCTCATTAAAGATATATAGTAAAATTATAAATACTTTTAAACATATTGCAAAGAAGCATCAGAAGCTTAATTTTTGATAAAATATCAATCAGACCTTAAGGTTATAAAATAATAAAATAAATCTGCAAACAATAACAGTGCAGATAGAATTTATGATTTTGTTGATGAAGAATCTTTAAATCGCTGCATTTTGATGACATCGATGTTTGTATTTATGGAATTAGACATTTACGTTTAGTTTTAGAGGTAAAAACCATAAATTTTTAGACATAAGCGGCAACTAGGAAATATGACGATTGTTATAGAACAGATAATGCATAAAAATTTAGTTATCAAAGAAAAATAATTTAACTTTCAACCAAGAATAGCTTCTTGAAGAGCATTACATACAAACAGTATTCCCATGGAGAAAGCTAGTACCACATAATGCAACATAATCAACAGTTGAGAATATTTTATCGGCCCTGAACCCATTTTTAAAAACACAGTGTTTACATCATTGCCTCTAATACTATTAGAATGCTTGCTCAAGAAACCAGAAAAGTTTATATCTTGGCAAAATATTCTTGATATATATTAATTCCATCATTGCTATTTTATATTTCTAGATACACATAAAGATTTCTCTTTTCTTCACCCAGTTAAGTTGTTAAAATGATGATATTATTAAAGTTTTTAAATGAATATTTATAAACAATCCAATGATTTGCTATATGATTTAAATTTTTGATCATCTAGATTTTTCATTTCATATAAAAAAATTTTTTCGTTCTCAAAATATGATCGATTTTAGTGAAAGTGAAATTTAGATTGATGAAACCACCAATCAGAGCTAGATGACATCACAGAGAAAAACTCGATGACATCACAGTGCTTTGAAATTATTCCAGAAATAATATAAAATTGATCAGGTCATTTAAATCCATCAATTTAATAAGGGTAAGCCATAAATCGAAATAACAACATGAATACAAAAAAAAAAAAAAAAAAATTCTTACTTGTCAATAAGATATTTAAACTGTAGAACTGTTCGAATGAGTTTGGCTGTATACCTAAAAAGTGGTTTTATATAAAATGAATTTAAAGCTATAAAGCCATGGGAAGAGGTTGGAGTTATAGACTTATGATATCAAACAAAATAAAAACTTGAATATAAATTTCCTTCAAAAATGCTTAAAATGTTAAGGAAGCTTTAAAATTGTTTGCTTAGATTTAGAGTAATGGTCTAAAAACAAATTTAAACCATGATTCTTAACCCCTCAAGTGCTAATGAAGAGTATACTTGTGCACTCGTTTCAGTCAAATCTTGTTAATGACGAGTATACTTACATTTTATTTCTAGAGAGTGTCGCCATATTTATTTATAATGATTATAACCTTAAACGTGTTCACACGCAAGAAAAACTCATTGTGGAAATTTTAGTCCTATAACAACTTCTTTAGCATAAATATTTATTCTGGAATCTTTGATTTTGTAAACGTTGCTGCAAAATGACTCGTGAATAGGAATAAATAAACCAATGTAAAAAGTTGTTTTAAATGGATGTATTGTTTTAAGTTGGAAAACAAATGCGAATTGGTACAAATATGGTATAGAAAAACTCTTATCAGTTATATTTTCAAGGAAAAGCAAACTTCATGGTAAAATAATGTAAAAATCAAAGAAATTATAACAATAAATCTGGATCATAACTTTACGAATTAAATCTTGTATTTGGCTCAAAATTGGTGATAATATATTGAATTTTAAAATTACTTTATGGTTTACATTGCTTTTATACCTGGTATGATGCTTTTAATAAGATTTAAAGTCCTGCAGAAAGGTTTTCCTACATGTAAAAAATAACCCGATGTTGTAAGCGTTGCAGGCCAAAAATAACCCGACGCTTAACAGTTTAAAATAAAAGTTATTTTAAATGCCCGTAAAATGAAAGGAATTGTTTAAAAGCTTGAAATTTTACCTGTACTGATCCACTTCTGTCTCGAAATTCTGAGAAGGAAATTGTATACCAGGACTGGAATTGATCACAACAGGTGCACGATATTCAAAATATGCACAATTATCCCACCATTCTGCTAACCAGTTATCTGAATGTTTCGCTTTATCTGCTAACTTCCTTTGCAACTCTTCGCCAATCCCACCAGGTTTCTGAAAATCAGTAACAACCTTTTTTGTCTTTTCATACTCACTATCAAAAAGTATAGGTTCAAGCATTGTGATGTACTTTTGCATTGTTTGTTCAAGTGGAGGTAGTGGAAGATGAGGGAGCTTTTTCTCCATTGACATCATGGTTTTGGGACGACATATTACACTGACTTCCTTCATCGTGTTGACTGATTTAAGTTTGAGCTAAAAAATGATTCAATAAACATAATTTTCAACTTATAGAATTAACTTTCAGAAACCTAAGTATAAGCATACCTAATCAAAAATGACTATAAGCAAAATTTTAGGCAAGCTGTGAATAATTTTGAGTTTCAATAAAGAAGACTTGTAAGTAATGCATTTTTTAAGGTTCATATGCTCTCTAAAAATTTTACTGACCCATTTTCATATATCTTGGATGGCAAAATCTAATTATTATCAAGAAATCAAGAAATTATTTATTATCTTTAATTTATTATCTATAATAAATATTTATTATCAAGAAATAAAGTAACCAACTTTAAATTTTAGTAGTGGTGATGAAAATGCAAGTGTGTTTTTGTGTTTTATGCTGAGATTTTTGCAAAGAATTAACGTGCTATGTGATCAAGTAAAAGAAAGGGTATTGAACGACTGAGATAAAGAATAAAAGAACAACTAAAATAATTATTGTGATGAGTGACCTTCAAGTTTTTTCTAAATTCTCATAAATAATTGGATAATCTTTGTACCAATATTTTTTCTGGTGTCTGTCTTAAGCCTAAATGACGTGAAAGAGAAAACCATGAACAAGGTTTAAATTCCTTGTCAAAAAACAGTTCAAACATGTAAATGATTTAGAGAAGTAGAACTCATTTTATAAAATAATTATAACTACAAATTATAAAATAATATTCAAAAAGGTTTAAAATCCTTATTTTAATTAAACTAGTAAAAATAGCTCATTTTAAAAATAAAAACACTTCAGACATGACTTGAAATCAATGATAAAAAACATTTTAAAACACAATATTGCAAAATATAATTTTTTTGAAAAAATGACTATCTGATTTATAAAAAGATTTCAAAGATAAATTTACTCTCCATCACAGCTACAGAAACGAAAAATAAGATAGGAAAAAGAAACATATGAGAAAAATAATTATACCATAAATTTTATAAATAACATAAAGCGTCGAACAATGGAGAAATTTATTTGGATGCGCATGAAAATTAAAATGAAAATTTTTATTTATATATATTTTTTTTTCTGAATAAAAACCACTCACAAGGATTAAAGTCTTCAAACACTTTCATAAGCAATAATAAAATGAAAAGCTGTTTGAAATTTCCTACTTAAAATTTCCTAAAAAAATTATATTTATAACAAATAGAAATTTCAGGAAGTGAAACATAAAATTTTGGAAACATGTATCAAATTAGTTTTTTGAAACAGTTTCAAACTATTTATTTTTTTAAATAGGTTGATTTTTAAATTGAATGAGGTTTCTTCGTAAGTAGTATTTTAAAAACTGACTCCAAAAAATAAGATTCTAAAATAGATATTCTAAAAAATTAAAAATATTTTAAAATGTCTGTTTCATTAATTACAGTCCAAGGTCAGTTTCATTCTGGTCTTATTTTAACATGCATCCAAAAAAAAAAAAAAACCTAAAAATCTGCAGCACCACCCGACACTTTAAAATTTGACTATTCCTTAATATTCAAAATTACAGAACCTTTATCAAAAAAAAAGAAAGTGAATTTATCCAAATTGAAAATTCAATCATTTTAAAAAGTGTATATATTTCCTAATCATAATTTTTCTTGAATTTAAAGGTATTCTTCCTCATATAACAAGATTTTGTTGTAAAATAGGTCAGCTAGAATTGATAAAGTATTATTGAAATCAAATAAATAACAATTAATATAATATTAACAAATATAAAACAAAAAACACAACATTTAGTACTTTGATTTTTTCTTAATTTAATACCAGAATTTACTTATTTAATAACTTACTTGTGCTTGCATACCTCTAGTCAACCTGAGCATCTTGTATTATATTTCTTATTAATACTAAAAGGAAGCCAAATTTAATTCAAACAAAACTAATGAATTTAAATTAATAGTTTTTTTCCTTTTACAATTAAATGATATTGTGCATATACACTCTCAAGGGATAGAACACCACAGTTAATTTTTATATTATATTGTTTTTGGTTTATTAATGGACAATTAGTTCTGAACAATTGAATTAAATGTAGAAAACTTATAAGTGATTTTCCAATAGGTAAAAAAGCCTATAAAGTTGTTTATAAGTATGCTTTTCTCTTAAGTTTTGCTTAAAAATATGCTTTTCCTCCAAGTAAGCCTGAAATCACAAACTTTTCACTGCACTGATTGCTTTCAGAACAAAATATATCATGAGCAAAATTAATTATTCATCTAATCTATTCATCATAGGAAGATAACTAGTGCTAGTGCAGAGATATCCAAATTTATAAGTTCTAGCTTTGCATAATTATCTTAATATATTGAGAAATATAATTTAACTATGTACATTTTAGTTGTATGATGCAATATTTTTGCAATTATTGCATTGTTGATTTCCAAAAATAAATAAATAAATGGGAACTTGTATACAGACAAATTTATTAAAAGTGAACTGGATCGAGAAAGTACTTAAGCTCCTTCAGGAGGAATAGGGAGGAGGAACCAGAAAATTATCAGCAGCTCAAAATCATTCTGTGTACTTAAAAACTTGGTAAATCTTTTAAAATTGGTGACCTCAATCGTGAACATATCCTTAAATAAATTGACTTTTTTCTTTGTAAGTCCATGCAGCATTAAAAATTTTCATCAGAATTTAAAAAATTTTTTTCTGATGTGATATTCTACTATAAAAAAAAATTAATAATTCCAATTTTCAAATCTTTGAGTGGGAAGATTTATTCCCCTGAAAGTATGTAAAAAAATTTCAATGAAAGTAGTCTCATGGATACTTCTCCTGTAAACAATGTCATTTTTACAATTTTCATTATCACAGAACTTATTTCTGCGAACTTCATCACCTTTTTATGAATGATACATAATTACACTCACAAGTAATTGGGCAAGCTATATTAAACTTCCCTTCAACACTAGATATTATATAAATAGTGGGTTTAAATTATATAGGATAGCAGTTTAACAAAACATGAGGGACATACAGACCCCTGGAAATAAAGCAAACTATTAAAATCTAAGGGTCAAACCTTTGATAAAAGAAAGTCTTTTAAGCAAACCCAGCCTCTTAAAACAGTAGTAGACAAAGGGTCGTTCACACCTACCCTGCACATCTATTTTATCATTCTAGCATCATTTTGCTCTAATCTATCTAAATCGTTTTCCTTTAATGGCCAAGTCTCACTCCATAATGCTACACTTTATAAACAATCTTGATATAGTCTATCTTTTAAGGCAGTCTCTTACTGGCTAATAAAGGTAATAACTCTCTAAACTTGTTTTGGTCGCTCTTTATTCTAGCAATAACAAAACTTTTCAATAATACCTAGTCTTGTCTCCGCAATGTACTGCTATAATCTCCATTTTAACTGACCATGTCTCCTTTTCTAAGCAAATTCTACATTTAAACTCTTGATTCCGTTTTAGTCTTAATATGATTAATATATCACATACCCACCCAACATTTGTAAAATTGACAACAACACAGAATTGCATTTTACACCTGCTTGATAACTTAAAATAGGTACGCCATGTGTTTAATTATGCACCAAATTTATATATAAAAAAGTGTATTTATTTCAAACTCATGCATTTTTTTTATAAATAGAACTGTCATATTTATTTCAATATGTCTGTATGCTTTTATTTGCAATGCAAAATTAATTTATACCATGAATATGCTATAAGTTTTAAATCAGGAAGTTAATATCTCTTGCAATTGTCTTACATCTACAAATAAAAATTTAAAAGCCCTGTTACAAATGTTAAAAATCTTAAAGCACCAGTGGAGCTGGAGGTTAGTTAAACCTTATGCAAACCTTATATTCTAATACATCAGGGTGATAATTCAATGTAAGGATACATTTTCTGGACTCCTGAATTAAAACAATTCAAATAAAAACAATGCCATAAAATTAAGGCTCAATTAAAAAAAAAAAAAACAACCTTTAAAAAAATTGAGTTTTGGCTAGAAATCTCTATATCCGGAAAAGTTTCTGTTCATTTAAGACACATAAGATATTAGCAAAAAGAAAAATTGATAAAACATCTTTCCTATGATCTAACAATTTTGGTACATAATTTTAGGACTTCAGAAAAAAGAAAATATCCAAAGATTGTTAAGGGAGTAAGGGTGGTAGAAACTTGTTCTCATATAGCGTATTAAAGAGCTTTCCCAAGCCTGTCTCTTTATGACTGAAAACCACTATATAACCTGTAAAATATCACTATGTTAATATAATGGGTAAATAATTCTATAACAAAAATATACATAAAATATATAATTATATAAATTAAATATATAATTCTAATCAAATATATAAATCAACTCCTGAACTCCTGAATAAATAACATGTTTTTTTTTCATAGTGAAAAATTAACAAAAAAAAAAAAAAAAATTGAATAGAACGTTGAAAAAAATTTAAGCCCAAATATTTATCAAACTGATATTTACATTACTTCTTAATCTTTGATCTATATCTGAGTTTCCTATAAGCAAAGTGCAATATTTTTTTATTGCATTACACTTAAAGTACCAATAAAATTTTCTAACAGTTTAAATTATCATAATTTGTAATCAAAAAATTTTTTAAATGACAGTTTTAGGTCCTGGGAACCAGGCTAGATAAATTTTTCCTAATGACCAAAATGCAAAGTATTCATAAATGACATTTTCTAACACTAAGCCAAATTTCAGCAGAACCAGAAAAACAACGAAAAATATGACTTTCCAAACAAATTTGATTTTTGGGTGTTTTGGGCAGGAAGATAGTTGGCAGGTGGCCACCTATGAAGCAAAGTATCTATGGTCCTTTGATTTCACACAAAAATCTTAAAAAAATCAATGAACGCATTTTAAAATTTCAAAAATACTATTTTAATGCTCAAAATCATGTTCTTTCGAGTCTTAGAGACTGATCATAATAACATTTTCGAAATGACCGACAAAGAAAAATTTATAAGAAATACAAAATTTCGCCATTCACAGATAGTAGCTTTTTGATAAAAGTAAAAAAAAAAAACACCGCTCTTGCTTGGGTTGTAAATTGGAACCAATTTTTTGCACGTATTCTTTTGAGAGTATTATTTTATACAATTCTCTGCATTTATCAATGTATCACGTGTTTTTGTTTTTGCTTGGATTTTGATATTCAACATAGTCAACGCTAAAATAAATATGATTTTCTTATCTATTAAAATTTCAGAATTTCTGCTAGATTGAATTTTATATGAAATTATAGTTAATAAATTATACTAACTATTACATAAGCCTTCCTTAATGCTAGAATAAAGTCCTAACCTGGTCGGATGGATGTAAAGCTCAAATTCTGAAATAAAACCATCCATTCCTACATGAAAAATATAAATCATATCAAAGGAAAGGGAAACTTATTCATTGATTTTTGGGAGAATTTATCCAAATAAACAATGCAGTTGCATCAGAATATATTGTCTCTCCATCAGAACTACTTGCAATACTTTTTACATAGATCTTTCTACCTTCCAATCTTTCAATACTAGCTTCAAATATCACAGTACTTCCTACTATTACAGGACTAAAAAGTAAAAAAGACCAATCAGACATATTTGTAAAAGTACTAATATTAAAAAAAATCAAGCAGCTCACATATAAACAAATATCCATGAGCAACTTTATGCTTATGTTAAACTTGACTCACTGAAATCAGCACACAACAATAAAACTTTAGACAAGATAAACGCTTTAAGCACATATTGCCTAACGCCTATATTTCTTCAATTTAAATAAAGAATTTAAAAGACAATACTCCCTAAAGAGCAGCTCATCATATCAGCCAAAATGTAAAACATTTTTTTTTTCTCTTTTTTTTTGGGGGTGGGGGGTGGAGGGGGGATAAATATGTATAAAATATAAAAGATTCAAAAAATCAGTATCAGTTTTGTAATGATGTGCATATCCACTCTCCACAAAAATCTAGAGAATTATTAAATAGAACGATAAACAAGTTTAATTCTTATGCTCTATGATATACTATAATTTCTAAATTATTAAAACTTGTTGCTTTTCTTATTTTATTCTCACTTACATTTTTTATTATTATTTTACATCATTACTGATATATTTTATTCATTATATTACACAAATAGGTTTTAATTTTAGGGCCCTAACTTAGTGAGTTGAAATTTTAAAACGGTATAAAATTATTCTACTGACTATTTAGAAAACTTCACATAAGATTTTTTATTTTTAAGCTTTCAGTGTTAAAGAATCAATAAAATTTGATATTTCTTTTAAAAAAAACAACTTCCAAGGTAAAAAGGTTTACCTTTTGTAATTAATATTAAGGTTTGCAGTGACACATCCTCCAACACATTTGTTGGCTAACACTCCACTAGTAGAATCATGAAAGCTAGCAATACACCCTCCATGAACAGCACTAAAGAAATGTACTTCATAACTATTTCTTGCTGATTCAGTGTTTTATTGAAAAAAATAATAAAACAACAAAGTATTGTAATAGTTTTCATAATATTTCAAAGTTTTAAGCAATCAGCAAACATTAAATAAGAATATCCTAGCTTCCTTAATCATCCATTCCACAATTATCCAGTTCGCTTTTAACGACAATAATTTTTTCTATCCTTCATTTAAATAATACACCAATTCTATTTCTGTCTATCTATGGGTACATAACCCATAAATAAACGTCAGGATGACCGGGACTGTGTTTGCAGAGCATTTTTTAGTTTCTTGTGTACTGTTTCCTTCTATTTTAACTGTCTTTTTACTTACATTCAAAATTGGAAAAAAATTATTTTTGAAAATATCGTTTCAATATGAATATAGGTAAAAGAAGTAAATTTTTATTACCCGGTCATTTTCAGTTATCCAAACCAATTATCACATCTTTGTGTCAAACATAATCGAGGAAGCACTATATATAACGGAATGGCTAACTAAGTTTTCTTTTTCATATTGGTTACTTTGGAGTTAGCCCCAGAGAGCTTATTCATAATAACTTGTTTTTCTTTCTCTTTGAATTAGCTCTTGTGATTTAAAAGAAATAAACTAAAAAGTAACAACTATTTTCTGTCATACTATTTTTTAACTTTATTTTGGGAGATAATACCAAAAAAGTAAAGTTTCACAACAATGAGAAATAGTCTTGAGTAAATTAAAGCTAAATAATTATCAAAAACATAAATTCAAAAATAAATTTGTACAACAAATTGCTTATAACAATCAACTGGGGGTTTTTTATACTTAGAGTAATGGGAAGTCTTTAAACCCTAGTTGCACCTTCCTCATGTACATAAACAATTAGCAAATATTAACGTAGGTTAGGATGGTTTTATACTCGCATATGGAAGAGCCTATAGGCCTTGCTTTTATACCTTGCTGGGTCTGGACCCTTCAAGTATGAATAAATCGAGCAACTACCTGCTGATTCTGACCCCTTCAAAGATGAATATTAAGCTCTTTAGACATCAAATATTTGATTTTGTGTTTCTTTTCCACTTTCACTGAATACAACAACAAAGCTATGTATTCAAATAGCTCAATCAATCTCCAACATGTTGTACTGAACAAATGGCAAGCATGAGGATAT
>JAUZNK010074880.1:0-13706 GCA_035046665.1 Euphysa ruthae | reverse complement strand
GCAACAATAAAATTGTGGAAGGGGGTTGCAAATTTTTGTTCTCTAGATGTCCTTGATGACGCTAAACGTTCTTAACTCGCTGTAACTTCATAAAAATTCAATTCGTTTTATTTTATAAATATATCATATTTATAAATATATCATATTTATAAATATATCATATTTATAAATATATCATCTTTTTGAGTCTTCACAACCTTTTTTTCTTTATAAAATACACTCTTTTTTTCTCATAATTTATTTACATTTTCCCAAAAGCCAATTTTCTATGTCCATGTTTGTCAACAAACCGTTTTATGACAAGTTTGACATTTATTGAATCGGTACGCTATTTATGTGCATGTAAAGTAATTAAAGAGTTCAATCTGTCACCAGCAGTTGTAGATCTCAAGTAGCCTTTTAATTTTTTCAGGGCAAGGAGTGATCTCTCGCTAACAGCATTAGTAGCAAGCGCAACCAGCATAGTTTAATCAAGAAAAAAATTCAAGATAAAAACAATTTTAAACGACCGAATCATGCTTTAAAGATTGTAAGCGTATCCAAATCGTAATTTTAATCGCAAAAGCTCTCTAGCAGAATCAATTCGAATCTTTTCGAATTTTCTTTAAAAGACTTTTACTTTTCATCGCCATAGAAATAGGAAGTTGTATAACGACTAGTAAGACAGTGTAAATGTAAAAAATGGATATATATTTTGACTAAAATGCTCTACAATTTTTTCAACATTAACAAATGTATCTTCGACTACCTTGATGAAACAATCACAAGCAGGGCGAAATTTAGCATAATCGGTATCCTTTGATAATATAACAATTTTGATGTCTTGTAGAGCAGCATGTAAAACTAACCTTGTGTTCGCTTCCTCGTTATTACAGCGAAATA
The DNA here is from genome assembly GCA_035046665.1 of Euphysa ruthae. Taxonomy (NCBI): domain Eukaryota; kingdom Metazoa; phylum Cnidaria; class Hydrozoa; order Anthoathecata; family Corymorphidae; genus Euphysa; species Euphysa ruthae. The sequence goes on along the minus strand of JAUZNK010074880.1, from coordinate 12,824 downwards.
TCATTTCTATTAAAGATGATATCAAACTCCACGTTTCTTTAACATCGTTTATTATAACTGCAATCGAGAAACTCTTTTTTTCGGACTTGCAATAAATGACCAATAGCTGAAGTAGATCATTATTATTTTTTTCTACATTTTTGAAGAAATTTGACCAATCTGTTTCCCTGTAACATATGTTGATCTAAACTCGGTAAGTGTGTTCTTATGCACTAGTTTCCTCTTTTAAGTCGTGCTCCACCTTTAATACTATCTTAGTAGTAAACGTCGTTTATGATTTCGATTACATAAAAGCTTCTTTGCTTAAAAGTAAGCCGAAAGCTTGTCGTTTTTTATAGGAATTATAGCTTTGTAAGTTTTCTTTTTCCTCTTTAATCTTGATGGAAGATTGATATTTCGAATAATGTGGAAGAAATCTTTAGTACCATCAACAAAACGTTATTCCGTGAATTCCTTGTATTTTTCACCCCTGATTATACTTGAATTAATTAAACTATGGACAATTGCTGACTCGATTCTCATCACCAAATGGATCAAATTAAAATAATTTAAGCTTTTCTTTTTGATTGTGTACGTGGTTTTGATGTTGTGGCTTTGCCCCTGTTTTGGTCTTTTTGTGACAACTTAAGGCTTTTTCCTTGATTTTTCCTGAAAATACCCCTCTCAGCTTTGCTTGAATACGAGAAGTTTTAATCCGACTGTTTACTGCTATAAAATTAGTGCTGAATCCTGATCCGTGAGGAACTGCTTGTCGTTTTGTTTGACCGTTGAAAACTTTTGTTATTAGATCACCATGAATGATTGAAAATGGAGTTCCAGTGAGACTATCCCCCTGTTCTTCTCTTTTTCAAATCCTCTATCGCTTTATGATTGTCTCTTTCCATATCTTTAAAATAAACGTGTTGGAATGACGTATATCGAACGTATTTGATGTGATCGAAAATAAAGCAAAGATTTAAAATTTCACCTCAGCTTGCATTTGTAAATCGAAATCTCCTTCTCGAACAGCAAATATTAGAGCAACCAGTGATGATATATTTTTTAATTAATTAACTATAATTTATGAACATTTACCTCTTTTTTGATAATAAGTTCGTCATACATTGCACAGAACTCCAGGGACATAGTTATTTGGTCGATATACTCTGAAGTAGGAGCAATTTTCAATCAAACGAGCTGTTGATTTAAAGTTATTTTTATGTCATTGAAGTTTTCAGACATATTCTCAAAACCATAATTAATCAAAGCGCAGTAAGTTTCTTTCGATGTTCTCATGCTCCTGTAATAATATCTCCCTTCTATTTTTTGATCAACAGATCTTTCAGCTATAATTCGTGAATCAATTAACTATGATCGGTAACCCACACAAGCATGGTGTGAAACCCACCCATGGCTGTTATAACTTTAAAATATAAGTCGAGATGTTTTCAAAGAATGTTTGGCATCTTGGCATAAACTTGCTCGTCAGCATGAACTAATATGCTACCTACCTCTACTTCATTCATCATCTCAAATAAATCATCAAGAAACATTTTGCATATTGGATAATCTGGTGGCTCAGATATTCTAAAATTGGTTTTTCATACGCACACTGTGAAATTCATTGTGTTAAAACTTGTCCATGACCCAACTGATTTTTCAGGTTCAGCTTTGATGCCTTCTGTTAAACCCCATTTTTTTGAGACGAACAGCCAATAGTTCTTGAGATGAAGACAAGACATTGCACACCTTGTATATAAATGAACTCCTCATGACATTCATTCTATTTTATTTGTGCTGGCTTTTTTAAAATGAAGACATAAGATTGCAAAGAAAACTGTTTTCGGTTTTACTTCAAACGTGTATCAGCATCGTTTCTAATAAAATTGTCGGAAAACACGAAGAAAAGAAGGTATCTTTAGTTTGTCCGTTTAAGTCTCGACTTAGAGAAGAATAGTTCTAATTCTAAATAAAAACAACCGCTTTTATTTTATTCAATTTGTAATAAATGGGGGGTGGATCAAAATTTAATGAAGTACGTACGCGAAGGGGTGGTTAAAGCGCTGTGTACAGGGGGAAAGGGGTTAAAATTTCGATTTATACTGCGTAAGTACTTTTTGGATGGCCGTTTTGTTTTGAAATAAGAGGTTTTCGAATATTTTTAAAAGATCGCAATAAAAATAAACAAACTTTTATATGCATCCAATTTTCTGATTGACGTTTAAGATTATGCCAACCAACACCAGTTATAGTAGTACTTTTTTCGTTAGTAGAATATCCTTTTTCGCACAAAATACATATATCTTCCTTTTCATTTTTATTAATATTTAAAAACGACACATCCATTTTACATTTCGTATTATATTTGTATTAAATAGTACAGACTCACTTTTACACGGACATAGAAATCTCACATGACTTATAAACATAAAAGTACTATAACTAAGAAGTACTAAGTATGATATTTCTATGAGAAAAATAATGTTATGCCGAATACATAATATATGTTCCAAAAACAATATATTTGACGATATTTTTCTTCCAAATACGATGATGTCATTAAAAGCTTATAACAGCTGTAACTTTTGAAACTACCAAATAAGAGTATAAGTATTCTTAATTTTATCCTCGGAATGAGCAGATCTTTCGAATTATATCAAATATGGCACCATTTAAAGACATTTATTTTTTGCTCACTATGAATGCTTATGTCACCTGCCATGTAACGAAAAGAAAAAAAAAATTGGCCTACCTTGGAAAATGAATCTCAGGTATATAAGCTACAAGCTCGACAAAAAAAATTTCGGTTAGGTAATTTGCCAGTTTGTCAGAGAAAAATCCCTGTCTCTGGTAGAATTTTCATGATATTCAAAAAACTCACAGAGGAAATGAATAGTTTAGCGGATTGGTTCGCAACAAAAAAATCGGTTATTAAAAGAGGAAAAACAGAAGTTATGCTTTTTGGAACTAATTTGCTTTTGCGTAACAGGACTTAATATATCAATAATGAATATCACCATACCATAGTCATATGTTTTCATACGACTATGGTAAAACAGCCTGTGGAAATATTAATAAATAAACTATTTGTAAAATATAGATAACATTACTAGTACTTGTAAAGGATAAAAGATGGTTATCTCATGTTAAGAAAGATCATTGACTTTTATCATCAGCTCTTGTTCTAGCAAGTGGACAGAGATCATTTAATCCTTCATTTACCTCTAATCTATTATCAACCCATCGAATTGCATATAACAAGCTGTTCTTTGTTTGAGACCTCTGCAGTTTCGCTCGCCATTAAAGTAAATAAACAACTTATTGGATTTGTGAAACATATATTTTGATTGACTCCAGCTGCTATTTCCTGCACCTTGAAGTGCCCCAAAAATTTAAATTTTTGAATTTAAATTTTTGGGGCAAATTTAAATTTTTTCTATGAAGGCTGTTTTCCAAAATTATGCGGAATTAATTATTGCGATTTATAAATATTTGCTAAGTTTGCGTAGTTTTATTATTGCGATTCAAATGAGTTAGTTAACTTTTGCAGATTCTTCCAAATATCATTATTACAAAGCAAGCTTTATACCCGCCAAGATTTGGCTAATTGGTACTTTAAAAAAAGAAATCTTAAAAAGGAATTTGGGTGACCGGGATTTTACCATTTTTTTCGTTGTAGTGGAGCCAAGTAAAACAATCGAGCCAAGATGATTTGAATAAAGGTGTTTGTTTTCCATAAATGGTTTCCGGAAAGCGTATGTTTCTTAACTGAAATGATTGTATTTCTTTGATTCTAAATAAAAAATAACATATATAACAGGTATAATAAAATATATTTGCTAACTTTTGATCGATAAAACAAAAACGTTATCGATTGGTGTCGTGTTAACGAGTGTTACGACTATGCATTCTCGCACTTGCGCACAATTTCTTGCACTTAAAAAACTGCTTGCAATCTCTCGTACTTAAAAATCTGCTTGCAATTTCCTTTGCATAAAAAACTACTTGCAATTTCTCGTACTTAAAAAAAAGCTTGTATTTTCTTTTACTTAAAAAAACTTCTTGCAATTTTGCGCACTGACAAGTTTGCTTGTTATTTCTCGAAATTTAAAAAACTGTTTGCAATTTCGCGCATTAAAACAATTGCTCGCAATTTCACGTACAAAAAAAAACTGCTTGTTATTTTTCGCAGTTAAAAATTTGCTTGTTATTTCTCGTACTTAAAAACTGCTTGTTATTTCTCGTACATAACAACCTGCTTGTCGGATATGTTATTAACCAGAGTTTGGACTTTTATTTAAAATGCAGTGGATTTTAGCTATGACTAGTATATACAGTATACTCTCGTTAATATTTAATATTAATCTCGTTAATCTATTAATCTCGTTAATATTAAGTGGGACACACAAGAGACCGGGCAAAAGTGTACTATTTAGCGGGCGTCCTACTTATCCGAATCTCCTCATAAGTAGGATTTTCTTCAAAAGGCTAAGCTTGTCCCAGTTATGTAAAGATTTTTTTAAAACTTACAGGGCTTCTTAAATTCATGAACAAGAAACGGTGGTAATTGTGTTTAAAACTTTTCTACATTTCAACTTTACAACAACACACAACTATAAACTCTTCATCGGGCAGAGAAAAATTCAGTCACTTTTGTTTGCTTGCTGTTAGCAATTACTTAAGAATCCACAATGCAAGAAATCTTGATCGTAAGTGCTTTCAGCTCGGTAGTATCGATCATCATGGAGTAGTTTGTCAAGGTATCAATGACATCGCGTGATTGAGATGTAGTTAGTTTCTCTAAAGTATGAACTTCATATTGATCATCGTCTTCCTCTTCTTGAATTTCCGACAAGAATTTTTCATCAGACAACAACAAAGCTTGAGTTACAGAAAGTGTGTCATCGAAAGAGGCGAAATCTTCATCAGATAAATCTTTGAAATTTTCATCCATTCTACTCAGTTGACAAAGGCTAACTTTCAGTGCATGGAACGTATCGTTGGATGCTAATGTGTTGTCATCAATCTCGGTAAAGCCTGCTTTCTTGATAAAATTTTTAATGGTTTTCACTGTAACCTCATCCCAAGATAACATCAGCATATTGATTGCATGTAACAGAGAAATTTGAGCAAGCTCCTTTTTGTTATCAATTGCATCAATCACCTTTTGAATCACTTTCACTCTGTACTTTGCTTTCAAGGAATGGATGACTTCTTGGTCCATCGGCTGAAGGGCGGAGGTGGTGTTAGGAGGAAGGAAATAAAGATCAATTGCTTTTAATCTTTTAATTTTATCTAAACTGCACATTTTGGAATATTATTTTAGTACAACTCCTTGTATATATTATAAGTAATAAACTGTAAAAATGTGAACTTAAATAGACCTTTCTATATGGAGAAATCATGTTTTTTATACTTCCTTGCTTTCTGGTCGTATTTTGGGCAAGCGAGGCAAATCGCTATTAAAAAAAGTACCTGATATTGTTTTGAAAGATAGGTTTGTCCCAACGATTGAGCCAGCCATCTGATGCATGAAAGTCCGTCAATTCCAATTTATTTTGCAAAAAAGATAGCTTTTGTTTTCAAAACCGGAGCAGACACAGGGATGCTCTGAGCCCTTGCATTTACTAGCCCTTTGTAACAAGCCTCTCACCAAGGTGTTCATACGTGGATGCTCTAAATCGGCGCTTCTTTTTTGTTGACATATTCGAATCAACAGCATATATTTGTTGCTTATTTTTAAATTTTGAAGCGGTCTGTTTTAGTATTCCATGTTTACAAACAACAGATGAAAAAATTAAAATTTGTTATTATAAACTTTGCACTAAATTTTCTCTGATGAAGAGAGAAATTTCTTGTTTTAAATTTGAAAATTTTTTTGCACCCTTTGAAAATACGAAATATTTTTAGAGAAATTTAGAGTAAATTTAAAAATCATAAAGTGTTATACATAACTTTTGATATATGAAACATTTTTACATTCATCTGTTTTTAAAAGACAAAGCCGGGTGTTTTTAGAAGTTTTTTTTTTTTTAATTTAAATTGGGGGATATTCGGGTACAAACAAGGTGATATTTGTAATTGCGACCATGCCCCCAGCAAAGGTCGATATGTTTGATTTTTTGAATGTGTATAAAATGAAAGTTGAATTTTATTTTGATCAAAAGTTATAAACTATAATCCCTTAACAAGATTTTAAGCTGTTTTTAATGCCAATGTGAAAAATCGGGGATATTCAACATACATCTAGGGAGAAAGAGAGTTAAGCAATTGGTTAGCTATACGTGTTGTTTTTTCTTTTGAAAAACTCGATCAAAATAAGTAATGCAAGTATACAATCGATCTTATATTTTGATCAAATTATATAAGCTTTAAATCAAGACAATGTTCCTTTCTCTTTGACCCTCGCAAACACAAAATTATAGAGTATTCGGAACACGTGTGACGATTTATGATCAACAAACCAGAATAAGCATTTGTGCGAAGACTTTTGGCAATTACGAAAAATATACTTCTCGGCTGGTTAACGAGAAACGTCATCTTATACTTCTCGGTTACCGAGAAACGTTATAGGGAAGTTATAAAGTTTTTATTCAACTTTTAAAATGCAACCGACTAGAGCAAAATTTTTATTTACGTTTGAAAAATAGAAGTGTAAGTAAAGAAAAGTAGAAGCACTACTTTTATTAATATAAATGTCTATAAAGAAAGTATAAACGTGCATATTTGAAATAGAAATGCTTATAAAAGAAATATTATGTGAGCCTTCAGCACCATCGTATTTTTGATTTATCTATTTCAAGGTAAAATTTATTGAATTTGATTTCTCATTTATTTAAACTATTATTATCATTTTTTGTTTAAAAACGACCAATCAAAAACGCATAATGTCGAGCGACCAATGAAAACATTTGATTCATGCTCCATGTTCCATGTTCTGAAATCATGATCCATTATAATTATCCAATCCCATCGGACAAATATGCTACTTCATAACGTAAATAAAAGTTTGTTTAGATCCAAGTCATTTTCAACGTTATTATGTATATAAATAATTTTAATAATTTTCTTTATATTGATAAAGATCATAATTATAATAATTATCTTTATGAATGATAATTAATAATAAAATGTTTTGGATAATTATAATAATTATCTTTATCAATGATGATATAATTAATAGTCGTTTTGAATAATTAAGTTTATTAATAATAACAACTTTTAATGTCGGTATAAGATGTAAAAAATTTCGCTATAGTTTGTTTACCAAATACTTTTACGAAATTAGGGATTATTTCAATTTTAGGCATACTTTATATTATTAAATTACATTCTTATTTAAGTAAAAAAGATTCATATCCACAACCAAGTGCCTTTCTCCATATAGTTTCCCAAATAGTTACCCGAGTAAAATTCTTAAATAAGAATATATTATAAAAAAGTTTATTCTACACCTGAACCATTTTAACTGTCTTTTTTGGGTAATTTCGTTTAAAGATATCATACCTTTAATAGCTTCTAATTCTTTACTTCAGTTCTTAAAATTTTATTTGTTCTTTTGTCATCTTTGATCTTTCTGTTATCTTCAGAGCAAGAAAATTTCGAACTTTATTGCTTGCATACTCTGTTTTGTTTTTTGTCTTTGATAATCCATTGAGGAATGTTTTTACATTATTTAGCGCTGAACCAGCAATTACAGATATATAATTAATTTAGAAATCCAATAAACATTTATTTAACAGATCATAAGATTTTTTGAATGTAATTATATTCATTTGAAAAAGAAACCATCTCTGATGTACTGAATGAATTATTAAAAAAAAAAAAAAACAAAAAAAAACAAAAATATTGTGCAATTTTTGTCTAATATCATCAATTAGAGCTAATCGATTATTTTCGATATTTAACTCCATCTCAGTCGGATTCTACGATGGAACGCTATACACGTCTTATAATCGAAGTAGATTCCGAATTAGAATTAGAACTAGAATTGCAGCGTGTACTCCGTACTTTGGTTGCTGATATAATATGATATGTTTATATAGGTGAGATCTGCTAATAAGCACGAAGCCATGCTTTAAAAATGTTCTTATCTAAATCAACAAAACCAAAATGAGTTTGACAGAATTTTTTCCCGGATTAGATCTTATTAAATTTTTTCCTATCAAACAGCAGTGCCATAAATCTTTAAACATCAGTAAAATCGATATTTTTTTTCTTTAAATATCTTCTTTTCTCTTCTTTATAAGATACATAAAGACAAACAGTACGCAAAAAGTAAAAATTATAAAACACTGTACGAACCTTTACTACACCCTACCTTTCTATAAATTTTTAAAAGTGGAGCTAACGGAAATAATAAATAAACATAATCCGGTATTTAAAATAATCTAGAAAATTACAATAGCAGTAATACTTCCAAAAAAAAACCAACCATAGGAGTTGGAAATCGAATCCCTCTGATGTTTTAACAAAAGAGATAGTCCAGCACAGAATTTCAGTATTTATGTCAAAGGAGAAGATTTTCCAAATTAACTTCAAATAATCTTGGTTATAATATATCAAATTATCAATGCTTGTTAGACTGTCAAAGAGAGTTTTTCGTTGGGAAGTATATAAAAGGGAATGTAAAAAATAGTGGGTTGTAATTTCTGGCCCTAAACTGCAGCTACAAAAAGGATTATTTGTGGCATTAAAATGGTGGTTAAATTTGCGCTGGCTAAGTTGATCAAAATTATGTTAGTGTAAGAAATTTTAGATCTGTAGGTCCATGTAAGTTAAAAGCATCAGCTGCATTTGGCTTGATAAATTTAAGACAAATTTTGAAAAGGAGGGAATTTAATGAATTACAAGTCTCAGTCAAATTGTTTACAACTGAAAATATTGACGAATAACTTTACAGTTTGATTCAATCCGTTTTAGTAGATCATTAATGTATATTAGAAATAAAAGTGCCCCAAGAATAGATCCTTGGGGAACTCCAGCTTTAATATCATTCCATTCAGAGACTTGCCCATTGAAAACTACACTTTGCTTACGATATGAGTTTATGAAGTTGCCCTTCAATGCCATAGGATTTTAGTTTATATTAAAGGCCTCACTCTGTCAAATTCCTGAAAACTTTCTAGAAAAACACCACTAATTTCAAAAAAGAAGTACTGTAAAATTTAAGTATACATCTATAGTTGTACATAATATTTGTGACAGGGCAGATTCACCAGACAAAAAAACCTGATTGGCAACTCGTAATAATTTTGTTAGTTTTAATGTATTCAGTGCAAGATGGAGAGGTAAAATTTTCTGCTGCATATCTTTTCAATGAAATAAAGTTGGCTGGTTAAAAGAGCACGAGGTGCGAAAAAAAATGGAAGAGTGATAGCGAACTTGTTATCTTTGGCGACTCAATTGCTAAAGGTGTGAGTCATCACAAAGTTCGTGATGCGATTGGAGATTATTTGAATGCTGGTGTTGGAGGAAGGAGATAAGGTAGAGCATTTTTTTTCTTTTTTTTTGGCGTTTGAGTAGCACTCGATTTAATAACAACTTTCGATCTCAATTGTTTTTCACTGTGGAGCAAATAATTGAAACGACCATTTGATTTCGAAAATTTGGATGGATTTTTGAAGATTTGTATATAAGTTCGAAGAAACTACCCTTCCATCAGTTTATTTGCTTCTGCTATTCTTCCTCGAATTGGTGATTTTTTCGCCGTTCGAGTAGCTCAAACGAATGTAAATATTCGCAATATGTGTTCTAAAATCAACGTCACATTCGTCAATCACTCGTATCGAATTGACCAAGCTGGCAACATTCAGGAAGAATTAATTGTTTTGGATCGATGGCCGTCATATCAATGAAAAGGATAGCTTCAAATAGGCAATGGAAATTAAACGCGCGTTATATCTCAAAATAGTTGCAGTTATGAATTCTTATTTAAGTCACCCAACCATCATGGTGTATTTTACGGAGAAGAAATCAAGTTGTTGTCAAAGAAACAATATGTTATTGTTGTTGTGAACTTCCTGCTCGATACTCTTTGTCACTTGTTGGTAAACTCATGTTTCCCATATGATGATGCCCATTTTTTCCAAGACTTTTCATGATCGCGCGAAGAAGTCTAGCCGGGTACGTAATATTGTAAGCTATCTCGAGGGGAAAGCAAGCAATTATCGTAATCAGGGCGACTTATATATACCTGTGGGTGCTTATGAACAAGGTTTAGGCAATGCTATGTGGCTACGATGAGCTCTTTGTCAATTTCCACCACTGTGGGTTTGGTTATTTTCATCCTCAAAAATTTCCATAAATTTTTGAGAAAACTTTTCGGGTGGAAATGGGCTTTCTTTCATTGGTGATAAGTAGGCAGTTTGACGCGATTTTTGCGCGTTGACAGGAATTTTTTGGTAGTACTATCGGCTGAAATCCTTCTGATATTCTTCAAATTTTCAAAAAATCATTTGACACAAAAATTTAAATTTTCATACACTTTACTGAACTTGTCTTATTAATCCCAACCTTGGTTGTTGTCTTGAAATGGCTGTTTAAGTTTAGGTTAAAAATTTGGAATCTTTTTTGATAGTATTATTTTTAGTTTATTGTTGTGAACAATTGATTTTACTATCCCCTTTTTGTGTATTTAGGGACATTAATACTAGACCTGTTTACTATCTGACTTTTTTGAAACGCCCTGTTCAGATGTGTCTGTTAAAAACACATCCAAATACATTTTTTACCCGAGTATTTTTATTTTTTAACATATGACATTTTATTTTTAGTTTAGGTCTGTTAAATAGTCAACGTGGTCTGTTAAGTAGTCAAACTGATACCACTGCAACTTCTCTCACTCACATAGTTTATACACAGTTCTACAAAAAACTCCTTCAAAACAATTGGTGCATTAAATCAGATTCTCTAATTTTTCTGAAACTTCTTGTGTTAACATTATCTGGTGACATTGAGTCTAATTCTGGATCTATACAATATTATATAGAAAACCTTACGCAAGAACATTAACAACCCTCTAGGAAAAAAGGGTTACCATGCATTCATTTGAATTTAAATAAATTTTCAAAAATTTGAATATTTAAGAAGGATTGCAATTATTGCTAAACCATCAACTTTTGCAACTACTGAAATAAGCTTGATAGCTGTTACATCAAGGACGATCTTATTTTTCAGATAACATTAAAAACATATTTATTGATATTCTTCTCCCTCGTACCATGCCTTTTCCAGTGGAAATAGTTTACAAGCCACCTGATATCAACAATTTTTTGAGCTTTTAACCCACACATTGCACCAAATTTATGAGGATGGAAAGGATATATTTATTTTAGGAGGCCTAAATGTTAATCTTCTGGATAATAATAACAATTATATTCTTGACAACAGAGCTATATTTGTTTGTATATTTGTATATATATTAAATATATCGATCTCCATTGGAAATACTTGTTGTGATCACATACCCTGTCATATGGCAAAATTGCTCTAAAAAATTCTCGCTGTTTTCCAGTTGGAATCTCTTTCTGATTTAGCAGCAGTTTAAGCATCTCAAGATATTCAAGCCAAAATCTGAACGTTAGATTTTGCTTACTTTCAAAGTTTTTAAACTCTTCTAAGTACTTGCTGATTCCATCTAATGAACATGCAATACACTAAACGGGATTTCGGCATTAGTATATTTGCCCACGTGCACCTGTTATGGATGTTTGACCGAGAGGTCTTTGACTTTGACTTTGGTTTCTGGTTGGATCCCCTTAAGAAACCAATGACTTTTTTTTACCCAAAGCAAAAAATGGGAGCTCTAAGTACCAGGACCAAAAACATGGGTCTTACTGGAAGTATAGCCTAAGGCTATTTGTTGGCCCCCACGTTATATTTTAAATTCTTACTTAATCACCTGTTATGGAACTAAGTGCATTAAAATATGGATTGGTATCACCTTAGTATTATATAATCAACTTATCATTTTTCAGAAAACTATATCTTTTGGCAACTCAATTCAACAAGAAAAACTAGCCAACTGTATGTTGTTGGAAGACTGATTGGCCTTTTTCATTTGTTTGCAAATGTTAATGATCGAAAAAAATTTTTTTTAAAAAAAGTCTAATTTACTGACAAGTGCTAAGTTTAGTAGTAATATACTGTGTTGAAAAATAACACAACCTTAACAGTTGCCTTTACTTTTAGATGGTTAGTATTTAGTGCATATTCCTTTATCTGGAACTGTAATTGATCAATATCAAATTTCATTTTATAAACTGTATCAAGTTATGTTAATCAATAATCGATTATTTCCGGCCATTCCGTGAACCGTTGCCAATATATACGCGATAGAGCCTCAACCATGGCTTTATGTGCAGAAACTGCCTGTTGTATTGCTGTATATCCACATAAAATTCCTAGAACATTAAGGCTAAATAATTACAATATTACATATTTAATCAAGTTAAAGGAAAATATAAATAATTAAGTATTCATTTATATAGATTTAATATTAAATATATTTTATAAAGATCTTTAGAACTAGCGTTTGTGGGTGGTTTATAGAGAAGTTGTCAAGAGCAAAATTTCATTTGCAAGCCAGCTGGTCACTTCTTCCTCCATGGATGGAACTACTCAATGTTTTGCTTATTTTTTTATTTATTTCATAGCTTAAATGTAAAATATATACACGCCTATAGATTTAAAAGGAAGTTTGGTGTTAATAACAGTAAAATAAATATTTTCAAAAAATATAGTGGTAACATATACTAAGAAAGTAATTAAGTAAGTATCTTTTCTGCCAAACAAATATACAGTAAGCAATTAAACACGGAAAAAATAAAAACTATGATAAAAAC
>JAUZNK010074869.1:0-13707 GCA_035046665.1 Euphysa ruthae | reverse complement strand
AAAATATCTTGAATTAGTTTATGACTCATACCATTGATTTATAAATTTCATTCATCAACAACTGTAAAGGTCTTGTGGTCACACTAAAACTTTTGTCAATAATCGAAAGTTCATCAAGATCAAGAACAAAGTTTCCGTAGATTGTTCTTAGTGCTCTGTTATGAACTCTGTCTATAAGATGCTTTTGCTTTTTGAAGCAGAACATCCGTGCCAGGGGAAATATGAAGAGCTTGGTAGAACATGGGCTAAACTAACAACCTTGCTTGAGGCATCGATAAAAAGTTTCTCAGACTAATAATGTCACAAAATTTCTGATTTGCCTTTACAAATACTAATAATGTGAATAGAAAAAGACAGTTTTTATCAATTTTTACACCTAACAGTTCAACCTCGTTTTTTGCAACAGTCTTTTTTTACTGCAAATAAACGAAAATAAATTTGTTATCAGGCTTTTTCTCCAAGAAACATCAGTTGGAATTTTTAAGGGTTAGCATAAATGGAGTTTATAGAAAACCAAGTACATATAAGGGTAGTTCAGCTTTTAGTTTGCTATTAACTAAATCAAGCACACGTAGCAAGCATATATAGTTTTATGATCAGCAAAATTACATACTTCAGTTTCTTCAAGAAAAATGAAAAAATGATTTATAATGATATTAAATAAAATAGGACCTAATACTGACCTTTGATTAACTCCATAAAGTATCTCAAGCTACTTACTATATTTAGAGCTTATATTTGCTCTCTGATATTTTCTCTGTTTTTTTCAATATATTTAAATGATTTTCCAGTCCAGAATTGTTATAAATGTTTTTAAAACGTGAACGTTTCCAGATTTGTTTGCGGATCGTTTTAGATAAAAATGGCTTATCATTACAGAAAAAAACCTTTGCTATAAGAGGAGCATGCTTATTTATAACATAAACTAGCTAGATTGAAGAGAATCATCTTCATATGAACTATAACAAGATATAAAACTGCAACAAACTTCATTCAAATCTTTTGTTTATAATATTTTTATAATTTCTATAAAATATCTTTTTAGGAGAAATATTACAAAGTGAAGGTTCAAAAATTGAATAGATTAAGGTATGACAATCACTTAAACTAGCTTTAGTGGAGCATTAGTGAACTGGAAACATGCTTTTTTATTGGTCAAAACCAGATCTAAGCACTTACCAGAACACGAATTAAAACACGTTGGTTTTTTTTTATGTTCACTAAACAGTGATGTACCATAAACTCTTTCATGGGAAATTTATCTGGCTCTAAGCTCATGTCACCAATAACCATGTAGCAATAATATTTTTGCATACAAAGATCAATGACTAGAGATAAGTTTGATAAAAAAATGCTCTATTTCTTTTATCAGGATTATAAACAGCAATGCTCAACAATTTATGGTTTTTTAAAATGATTTTGAAAGGGATAGCTTGGAAATCCAAGAGAAGAATGTAATTTACAAGTAGCTTTGAAGGAACATCATACAATACATAAGTTAATAAGCCACCATTATTTCTAGACTTATCGCAGCGATAAGGTTTTTATAACTGTTCAGAAGAAATTGAGAGGTAGGGAAGCTATCATCCAGCTTAGTTTCTCCAATTTAACAAATCAGAGAGCATTTATATTAAGCTAAGACAGGATTTGAAAAATATTTAGAACGATCAAAATTACATATATTTGTTTCGGTGATTGGAATAGAATTAAAAGAAGATCTCTATAAATAGGAGATAGTCACTGATCAAGTTTATTTAATGTATCTATAAAATTTTTTGCAAAAGAAAAAATTCCACTATTCGATGAACGAATACCATCCTTCCAGAGTTGGACTTTGTGAATATTGGAGTTATCGAGGAAAATTTTCGAGGCACATTTCATGAATTAAGCAATCAGTTATAGATCTCCGCTCATCTGATTCATTAGCTCGGTGATTATACCTCCTTTTGCAATCAATCAATCATATTCCCGCTTTAGCAAATATACAATAATATATAATTTAGCAAACATACAATAATATATAATTTAGCAAATATACAATAATAAATACAATAATTATTATTTTTAAAATTTATTAGGTATAAATTATATCCCATCCTTGCCAAGAGCGCACACTGTTAGTAAAATATACAAGAGGTCAGTGACCACCTAGTTAACTGTATGAAATTTAATGAAGGTGAAATGCAAAAAAAAAATAATAATTATAAAATAAACAAATAAACTATAGCTAATAATAAAAATAATAATCATATTTCTAAATGTAAGTCACTTAATACTCAAACAAACGAAAAAATACGACAAAACAGTTGACATTATTCACGTACAAGATTATACCTTTACATGCTTATATTTACATCTGTAGTTGTTACTTAATCGTTTCCATCTTTAAAAGATCTGTATAAAAGAAAGAATAATATAAAGAAAGACAGTTATGCTTTTATTTATTTGGGCGTTAAGATTTGATGAAATAATTTTTTAAGTTCGGGGGTGGATCCAGGATTTTTTAAGGCGTAAGGATTTCTCGAAAGTATATTACTTGTGCTGCGAAATACTTAATAAATGAATATAAATAAAAAAATTTTCAGGCTTCCTAAAAAAAGCTGGAGCGTATATTTGTTTTAACAAGTTTTTTACTTTTTGAGCTTGGCATGTGTTTCCAACTTCAATAATTAACGTATGACACGCACAATGTACAAAAACTGCTTTAGCATTATCAAGCTTAATTCCAGGTCACACATTTTTATATTGGCCAGCCATAACACCAGCACCATCGTAACCCTGACCTCTACAATTTTCGATATTAGGTCCAAAATTTTTACTATTTTTAAAATATTTTCACTTAAATGCAAGCCATCAGTTCCACTTTTACACTCAACAAACCATAAAAAATCCTCACAAATATTAAGATTTGAGTCAACATATCTTAATAGAGCCGACATTTGCTCAGTATTTGAACAGTCTGCAGCTTCATTGCACAATATTGAAAAAAAATGTTACTTTTCCAACTTTTGCAAATAGAACTCCCTCAATAAGTTTCTTCAATTTCCCACAAACATCAATGAGTTGGTTTTGCAAGGTTTTCGGAATACAAGTAGCATTTATAGGAGCAGAAAAAAGATGTTTTCCTAAAATTTCGTCACCAGCATCTACACGCAAATTCAAAAGTTAAACAAAATTACCTACACCGGGGTGAAACTGACTATCATCCCTTATGTCCATCAAAAGTTAAATCATTACGACCAAGAAAAATAATAGTTTTGATAATAGGAATAAGTTTTTCACGATTTTCGGCAATAATCTCTTTTTTTACATTATCATATTTTCTATTTAATGATTTAGATACATTCTTAGAACGTGACAATAGCACATTATAAACATGCATCAACATTTTGTGTAATTTACAACTAGTTTCGTGTGCTTTAAAAAGGTGTAGAGCATTGGTCTAACTTTTTAAGGGTGAAGGGTGTTTCAACAAGATAACGAATAGTGGAAGAACATGGTATCTTGCTTCCAAAGAGAAAACAATAAGACAAAAGGCAACATTCTCAATAGGTGAATAATCAAGCCATGGAAATTTATTTAACCATTTATGAATAAAAGACTTCTTAGGTTTCACATAAGTTGGGAAGTTATATGAAGAATGTGGATTAAAAACATTGTTTATTAGGTCTAATATAACACTATCATCTTTTGCTATATTAAGTCCCCTCCCTTCCTTTCGTGTAATACAAAGAAATACCATTATCTGATGTGTTGTCTGTAAAAACAAATTCTGCTTGTTTAGAAGAAACACCAAATTTTCCCTCTATATAATTCCTTTCTAAAGTCCATTTTGCTTTAAGTTGGATTTTAGATTGATAAGTTGCTTTATTTTTATTAATGCTTGTGTCAGTAGAAGGTATTTTAATGCGTGTTAAAGTCGGAGAACATTGTGAGATAGACGGTTTTAGAATTGAGGAATTCAAGCGAACATCAAGAAAAAAAAAACTGGATTTAACAGAAGACAAAATGTTAGGAAAATACTCAGATTCTCGCTTTATATCGATAGATGAGATGCTATTTTCGAAAAGTATTAATGTTCTACGAACAACTGGGAAGAAATGATTAGAAGACCAACTTGTAGTTTGTAAAATAGAAGAAGTATCTGACTTGCACCACAAAATATTTAAACAAGCGTTAACTGTTTTAGATTTGCAACCATTCGGTAAAACAAGAGTAATGAACAATTTTTTGTTTTTGTGCTTAAAAACACCAAAATATGTCTATATGGATTTAATTGGTTTGTTTATAACAGAACTTAAAGCAAATTTAAAATAAAAGAAGAATATTAATAAATTTTTACAGTTTCAAAATGCTTCATCGTTAACTAATTCAGTAATATTAAAGTTACATATTTTTGGAAAAGGTGTCTGAAGATTTGATCGAAGCACTGCTCATTAAAACTTTGTTTAAAGAAGTAAAAAATAAGTTTTAAAAAAGCTATGAAAAGATATTGGGAGATTGTTGCTAACTTGATTGTATGCAAATTGAAAATTTAAAGTTTTGATATCATCTGTCAATTTACGAATGTCATTGTTTGCATACAGACTTAATAGAGAATGAAAAGGCGTAAAGTTAATTATACAGAGTGCTTTATTTTGAATAGTGGAACTCTTTTTTTAGGGGATTTCTATTTTGTGCCCGAAATTGACACGCGTAGATTAAATGCGAGTTAACGATTGCATGGTATATCTTTATGGGAGTTATTTATATCTACGTAATGTCGTACTTTTAGCT
This sequence comes from Euphysa ruthae, assembly GCA_035046665.1. Classification (NCBI taxonomy): domain Eukaryota; kingdom Metazoa; phylum Cnidaria; class Hydrozoa; order Anthoathecata; family Corymorphidae; genus Euphysa; species Euphysa ruthae. The sequence goes on along the minus strand of JAUZNK010074869.1, from coordinate 8,931 downwards.
AACATCCCAACGTTTTTACTGGTTTTCTTTATAATGGTAGTAATATGGGCGTTCCAATCTAAATGTTAATCATGAATAATGCCTAAGTATTTAGTAGATTTTATTGGATGGAGTTTTTCGCCACTTATTCTGAATATTTTGTTATCTTATTATTGTTTGAACGAAAATTTATGAGTGAAATTTTTTTGGTTTTTAACCAGATACAAAGATGTTTAAAGTCATGATTCACCAGTGGATTTGTTTTTTTCATTGCTGAATTTGTATTAAAATACTTGTATCGTCGGCAAATTGAAAAACAGATAAGTGTATTATAGATTGTAGATTATTCTCATTATTTTACTTTTTTTGTAAGGAATTAGGTTTCACTCTTGATTTTAATATCCCTTTTGTCATCTATTGTTTTGTACGATGAAGTGAAGATTTTAATGTAATATTTTTGAAAAGTGAAAGATCTATTTTAGCCTCTTTGAGAGAAAGTGGTAGCTCAAGATCGTTACAATTATATTTTAACTCTTTTTCCAAGTTTATGTTTCCAATATCGTTTGGAAAATTTTTATCTCTAAAAATTTTATAGTCTCTTCTAATCATTGTAGAGGACTTGCGTTGTTCTTCTAGCCATTCATTGTAGAGGGCTTGTGTTGATTTATATTCATGCCTAACAATGGAAACTGATTAGATGATCAGATATGGCATGGGTTAAATTCCCTACAGTTACTTCTTTGCTGACTATATTTGTATAAATGTTGTAAGCTAGTATTTTACTTTTAGAAGTAGTTCTTGCAGGTGTAAGTCATTAAAAGAAAAAGAGAGTTAGTGGTAATTATACCTATAAAACCATCAACATTGATATCGTTATATTTGTTTAATTAATTGTTCATTGAATCCTAGAAGTAAAAGTTGTTTATTATCTTTCAATCGTTACTCAATTTATTTATAGCACTTGTTTGTATATTATTCATTTTTAAGTTGTGAAATTGCAACGATCGTCATAAAAATAAATTATTACTGCTAGTCTTGCTACTGCTATTCTTGGTTGGGTTCTTACCCTGTTGAAGTTTTGACTCAGTAATTCCAATAAAATCAAACCTTATATTGATTAATGAAAGTGATTTACTTAAATCATCAAAGTGGTAGCATAAAGATGCTATATTTAGGTGGAAAGTTGGTGTTTTATTTATTTTAGGTAAGCTTAAAATCTTTACTTCACTTGCAGTATAGTATAAAGATTCATTTTTGAATTTATTTATTATATTAATTGTATTTTGTTTTTTATATAGATAATCTTTGTTTATATTTACGCTTATTAGATCATTTAAACCAGATAAAAAAATAAATAACTTACCTTGTAAATTTAGTTTAAAGCTTCATCTTCTAGCTCTGTAAAAGGAAAAGCACAATAACAATAACACAAGGCGTTGTTATAAACAATATAATAATTATTATAAAAGATGTACGTGATATGAAAGTAAAGGGCTATTGTATAACGTTGTAACGTTTGGTTTGTTTGTGTAAATAAAACAATGGATAGTTTGAAGGAGAAGTGACGTACGAGTAAAAAAGTAATCAAATGCGATGTTAAAGCAATGAAGTAAAACGCTAGAAAAATCTATTAACTCGAAGTCAATTTTAATAGAGAGAATGTTTGTTGAAAATAATTTGTAACACAAAAAAAAAAAAATGTAAAATTTTTTTTTTCAGAATGTGTGGATAAGTTCATATTTGTTGTTATATTTTTATTCCATCATATTAACATGTTCCATCCAACGAACATATTCCATCCTACAAACATATTCCATCCTACGAACATATTCCATCCAGGCTGCAAGTAAATATATTTTTAATACAAGATGTTTTGATCAATTGGTTCATTTAAATATTAGAAGAATTAATAAGAAATTTGATGATTTTAAATTACCTTATGAAAAAAAAATTAAACTATTCTTTTGACGTTATATGTCTTACAGAAACATGCGAAATTTATAATTTGCTAATTATTAAAAATTCGTTACTAGCTTTACCAGATTATAAACTTGTTAGCCAACCACGTGTTTCTACTCAAGGTGGTGGAACATGTGGTTATGTCTGACATTCTTTCAAATTAAGAAAACAATTTTGCAAAACGAATAATGATACCGAAAATATATCTGTCGAAATTATACAAAAAACCGGTAAGAACAACCTTTTTTCGTTGAATGGGTCGCCTTTTTTCGTTGGATGGGTCGCCTTTTTTCGTTGAATGGGTCGCCTTTTTTCGTTGAATGGGTCGCCTTTTTTCGTTGAATGGATCGCCTTTTGGTAAAGTCTCACAGTTCACTAGTTCTGTTAAAAGCATGCTGAAAAAGAAAATCTTGACAAAGAAAACAAAAATTTGTTTCTTGCAGGTGATTGTAACATTGATTTGCTTAATTATATAAAATTTCTCAAGACTAAAGTTTTTTCTGATTTCCTTCTTGAAAAAAATATGCTTCCTCCAATTAATAATACACTACACTAAGACAGGCGAAACTATTTTTGACAATATATGTATTTTTAAATTATGACTTATTAACTTCATATTCTAATATTAACTCAGGCATTATAAAAACCGATGTGAGTGATCAATTTCCTGTGTTTGTTTTATTCAATCACTTATGATGAAAGTTAAAATACGAATTCAAAAAAAGTAAAAATCAAAATCTCTCCATCGAAATGATTTAGAAGCTTTTGCGATAAAACCAAATTTAGTGGTTTAAACTTATATTATTTCATAAAAAGTAAGCTTCAGAAAATTTACCTCTTAAATTCCCGTATTTATCTATTGACGGTATCGAAATAAAAACACAGATTTGATAAAATGTCTAGGCGTTTTGATTGGTTAGAACTCAGTCGGAGCAACCATATCAGAATGTCAGAAACAAAATTATCTAGGATCATAGATCTTTTATAAATTTAGGCAATTCAAATAAAGCTAGGGAAGTACTTATTAAAATTCTAAGATTTCTAAGCTTTAAACTTTAGAGGAACTCATGAAAGCTATTGACGCTAGAAATGCAGGTTTTAAATATCTAACAAAACAGCGTTTATCAAATTCTACGCTTGTTCGTCTTTTTACTGCAGTTTTACTTAAAAATTTTGATTCCCTTTTCCAAAAACCTGCTGGGCGAAGTATAGGACTGAGATCTAATAAAACTACAAACAATTTCAAACTTCCATTATTAAATCAAAGCTAAGAGAGTCCGCTATACGTTATAAAAGACAGAAGTTAGGGAATGATTTTCCAGATAAAAAAATTGAGAGACGACGATTTTATTCTTTCAGCATATAAGTATAATTTAAAAAATTATATTTTAATTTATACGTAGTAGTATTATAGTTTTATTTTTGTTTTTCAAAGAGGTATTAATAGTGCTAACTTTATGACATTATATTTATTGTTATTGTTTATAATTGTTAAAACATAAAATAGGTTGGTCTTTGAACGATTGCTTGAATTTATTCAAACATATATTCTCTTTGACTTCCTGTCAAGATATTTTTTATAATATATTAAGTATTTATGTATATGTCGTCATGTAAATGTTTTAATGCATATAAATTCTTATATTCTTGACAAAATAAAAACATAAAAAATACAGTGCGGATGGAAATTAGTCGGCTCATTTTTTACCTGTGAGTAGCCTAATCTATTTGATAGATTAAATTGTTCAAGTCCACAGGTGATATTTTTTTGCAAGGACTCCAGCTGATAGGTTTTGCATTGAAACCACCTAATATAAAGCTGGAGAACAGATTCAACGAAGCAGTGCCAGAACAGGTGTTTTCCTATGCCAACAAAATTTCAGTAATTTCATCATCAGGTTGATCATCCTCCACGTTTAGTGTTAGAGGGATGATCAGATCTAACTAAAGTATAACCTGGCAAGATTAACCTATGGCCATTAGCTAAGTATAATTCAGGAAGGTTTCAGAAATAGATAATACATCAAAGTTTCTGAAGGAGTTATAGCCTTCAAGAGGAGTTAATTTAGGAAATTTTGCGCAAAAGTACCATCTAAGATATATTTTGATTTAGTTTTCAAAGTTTTCAAAGGGCATAACAGTAAAACATGCCACTGATAGGTAAATTTCATGCCAAAGTATTTCGTGTATGGTTCTCTATATAAACACATCTTAATCAATCAAAGTTAGCGAGATAGAAGCAATTTTCATTAAAAATCAAATGTATAAAAACAATATCAAATTAAGAAAACATATGTTATGAGAAAAAATAATGTTAAACACATATTTTTGAGCACAAGAGAAAATGATTATGTTTTTATGAACACAAAAAGAAGAGGAAGACGTTAACAGTTAACAACATTTTTAATCTATGTAATCTTTTCAACGAAACTTTCTCGGAAAAGCAAATGACCTCAGTTAAAAAAAAAAATAAGTAATTAAACATCAGTTTCATGGGATACCGACAGCATTATTCATTTTAATCCTGGCGTTATATAATGCGTCAAGCAACTTTTTCTTAATCAAAACAAGTTTTTTTTCCTGTAGATGAATTATATAAAAAAACCAAAGCATATTTTGCCATCGATAAAACTAAAAAACGTGTATGTAACCCATTTTTTCCCATGATACAAATACCAAATATTTCTTAGCACTTACAATCTAATTAATCTATTAATTTATAAATAAATAAATAAATAACTATTAATTATTTAACTAACTAATTAATCAATTATAGTTATATTTTAATTACTTTTACAGATTCTGATTTCTCTGATTCTTTTTTTTTTTTTTTTTTTTATAAAATTTATGGAATAAAAAAGTACACATTTCTAATATTGTAATAGGTAGAATTCAAATTTAATTTTTTCGGACAGCACTGCATTAAAAGAAATAACTGGAAATGTCTCTTTATCAATGGCTTTAATACGGTGCTACTTTTAATCTCAGGGTCGAAATTATCAATTAGAAAATGTTAAGCCGAACCACTCGACTTTAGTTTTACAATAGAATATCAAATCTTACTTAACCAAGAGTCCAAAAGCTCATGACAGTGTTTTTCACCCCATTAACATTGTTGGTGTTAGCTTAAAAATTCAGAAATATGATGTCAGCTACTTTTTGGCACTGTAACCCCGTGCCCCACAATGGGTACAAAAAATACACATAATTTTACCCCATAAGTATCAGATATGAAACTTTGCTCAAATAATCAACTGCACCTGATAAATAAAAAATTTTAAATCTATCAAGAAAATCGCTGACAAAGACCAGTCAGACCCACACAGAGCGTAACATCTTTAGCTGTTTCTTACCCCATAGTTATCAAATATGAAACTTTGCAGATCGATAAAAGACTTCTACACAAATAATAAAATATTAAATCTAACATCAGAGTCGTGGGCAAAAATTAGGCTTGACCTCCTGGAAGGTAGAACATTTTTGTTGGTTTTTTACCCCATAAGTATCCGATATGAAACTTTGCACATCGACTACTATAAAAGACTACTATAAAAATAACGAAGCATTAAATCTGACATCTAAATCGCAAGGAAAGATTAGGCCATAGGAAAGACCCTGTTTAATGTAATAGGAACCTAAATTTTGTTAAAATAAATAAGATCAGATTTTAAACTAGAAAGTAAGATTTTTCAACATTGCGGATTAAAAATAAAGATTCAAAAGGGAAAAATTATGAGAAGAAATAAATTGTTTAAAATAACTCAACGATGGAAGAAGCGTTGCAAAAATGAAGTGAAAACCTAAACTCGAAAATGAAAGATGTGACTTATTCACTCAGGAAAGATATACTAGAAGCAGACTACACACAGCTGCCATGTAATCTTTCTATGAGCGACATTAAAAAGGAGAAATAGAAGTACTTTCTGTCGTAAAAAAATTCTTAAACTTTTTGATACGTGGTACAGACCTATGAATAGATAAATCTAACGGAAAACAAAGACGTGTTAAATCAACAAGTGGAAACATTCGCAAAAGAATCAGGCAAAAAAAGCCATCTAAGCATGTTCAAAATGGATTGGCGCTAAAATGTCTAACTTGAAGTAGAAAAATCCTTGAGTTATCTAACCGATTAGAGTATTCTATAAGTTATGATACAATAGAAGGGATTGAGACTGAGTTGACATTTGAAGCCAATAATGAACAACAGTTGACTCCGTTTCAAATGGAATTAAATCCAGGTTTTGGAACAGGTTTTGTATTTGATAGCTTTGATAGATTTATAGAGACATTAAACTGCAAACTTTTCACGAAACATTTGGAATCACATACAAACTAAGAAAAGTCAACCCGAGCTACATATGAAATTGATCTTAATGTTCAAGACAATTTTTCAAAAAACTTTTCAGTCGATGAAAAAGAAGCATTTTCAAAACTATCAGACATAATAGCTTCTTGAAATAAAAGAAGACGGACAGCTGGTTTAGATAAAGAACTAAAAAACACCAAACCGGTTAACATCAAATATGATTCTGTTAAAAGACGAAAAACTATCAGAACAACCAAACTATTAAAACGTAGCAAAATAACGAGATTTTCTATGGATTGTACTCTGTAGTTTAAACCTTAAAACTACGCTTATGTGGGTTGAATGGAACGCCAAAAGGTTTCGTGATCGAGGCCAAATTCAAAAGGTAAAGTTGTCACAAATAAATCAATCACCTACATCGATAGCATTTCTAACAGAGACAATGAAAGGAGCCCAATGATTAGCAGAAGAAAGTAATAAAAAAGTATTTCTGTAAAATATGATCTTGCTATCGCAAAGATTACCTTTCAAGTACAAGAGTAAGGTTCGCCTAGATTCGATAACATATTTGTCGCTCTTTGTGCTTTCCATGTTGAAATGGCAGCATTCGCCGTATTTGAAAAGTATATTTCAGAATCTGGTGAACCATAACTTTTAAACGAATGTCATATCATTGAAAAAGGTTCTTTAAAATGAATTATTTTCAAGAAAGGTTTCAAAAGATGCCAGCGTGTTCATGAACTTCTAGCTTTATGAATTTTACATTTTAGACTCTTGAGAAGAGATTATTCAGCAATAGATGTTTGATGTTAACGAAAAAATTTCCAAGTACGAAGAACTTTAAAAAAAAAGATAACACAGGTTAACGGAACAATATTGGATGGGTTATAATAAAATGATCCAATTTTATCACCGATTTATTGGAATTATGCGAACTGGGAACTATATATTCACTGTTCGCCTTTGTTGGCTGTTTACTTCTTCGTGTTCAATGATGTTATTGATTTGACACATCAAATTGCTGGACCAGAACAAAATAGACCAAGTAATTGGTTAGATGCACTAAGAAGTAATACATTTTAAGAATCTTTGTCTGCGTTTTGGTATATGCTTGGGAGTTTCTTTGGCTTTTTACATAGATAAAAAAGAATTGTTAGTCAAATGTTAAGATAGGTGCGACAAATTTAAATTTCAAAACGTTGAATAAATTACAGATGAAGCAAACATAGTGATCAGGGCAGCTGATACTGATGTTCTTGTAATTGTACTTAGTTGCTTGAATTAAATTAAGAACTGACCTTAAACTATGGATAGCAGTAGGTTTATTTACGAAAAATGTTTTATGCTACATACGTATCTCTTAAGCTTTTTGACAAACTCCTGTTTTGACGCCAAAAGATCCACCGTGCAATATACTTTGAAGGTATTTGAGTAGCATAAACAGATTGAACCCTAAAGATCACATGGAGAATTTTGCTGAATAACAAGAGGTAAGCTACCAGTTGAATTGGTTTGAGGGTGAAGCCTGTCCAAAGTTTCTGGATAAAGTTTGCACTGATGATGAAAAGGTATCTGAACAAGATCAAGGTTAGTTTTATTGTTTTAATAAATATAACACATATCATAAAATGTAGCTGTTAAGATACTGTAAATGCAGTTGTAATGTGAAAGTGTTTATATACTTCATCATATTTATACTTCAGATTATGATTTATGTTCTAAAGACGGTGACAGCGATTCAGTAGAAGACAGCTACTTTGATGGTGAGGTATAAATGAAAGGTATTTGTTTCAAAAGAAAAGACAAAATAATATGTTAAAATATGTTAAAATATTATCATATCATAAGTTCTTTATATAATATTTTATATTTTATTATTTTGAAATATTTTATTATATGGTATAAATCCAATTATTCTTCTTTACTGTACAATGGATCTGATTGCCCGCAATTCCGGAGTTATTTTTGTAAATTAGGAAGGCTCGTCTCCTTCCCAGCGGTCTGCCTGACCTAGTTTTTTTCCCACAGCAAACTAGAAGTTAGATTTACTACTTTCTAAATCTGATATTTGTCTGCTATTGGTGTGCAATGTTTCATACCCGATACTTATAGGGTAAAAAATCAACCAAAGATATTCTCCTTTGCGAGGGCTCTGACTTAATCTTTGCCCGAGATTATTTTTATTAATTATTATTATTTGTTTATTTTTTTTGGTTAACATTTTATTCGTCAAGATAAAAACCTAGCGATTGTTCCATGGTGTATTTCATGGTGTATTTCATAGTGATTGTTCCATGGTGTATTTTCATTGTGTATTTCATGGTGGTTGTTTCATGGTGATTGTTTCATGGTGGTTGTTCCATAGTGATTGTTCCATGGTGTATTTTCATAGTATAAAAAAACGAGGAAATAAAGTGTTTTAAAAACACAAACTAAAATGTTAAACTACATTCATACAAAAATCAAGAAATATTGTTTTAAATTATGTTTAAAAGTAGAAGAACTATAACTAAGATCTCTCAAACTTATATCCGGAAAGTCGTTCCACAGTTTAGGACCTTTGCAACCTACAGAAAACTCCTTAAACTTTTGCGGCCTACAGAAAACTCTTTAAACTTTGCAACCTACAGAAAACTCCTTAAACTTTTGCAACCTACAGAAAACTCCTCAAACTTTGCAACCTACAG
>JAUZNK010074858.1:1086-13708 GCA_035046665.1 Euphysa ruthae | reverse complement strand
ACATATATATATATATATTATATATATATATAAATATATATATAAATATATAATATATATATACATGCTATATTTTTTATTAACTGACTAGTTTTAGTTTAGACTTTTATCAAACAAATTACAAAATGAATGTACTTATAGTTAACAAAATTTTAGTTAAATTTTAGCTTTTTCATCAAAATTTATTAGAAATATATTGAACGTAATGGATTTCTAAATGCTCGTAGCACCAGAAGCAGATCCTTCAAAAATTAAAAATAAAAGTAAATTTTTTGAGCTCAACTTAGCAATAATTTTATAAACCAGAATTCAGAGCTTTGATTCTTCCCACAGGATAATTTGATTTTTTTAAAGTGAAAAATTTAATTGATATATCTTTATTTGATTTTAATTAAAAGCTAAAATCTAACTAAAATTTGCATTTGACATTCAGTACAAAACAATGCATAAAAATTGCATTTATTTTGTAGCTACACTTAATTTCATTTTACTCAGCTAGCACTTCAATATCATTAATAAATATTAGAACATTTTAGGGTATATATCATATTATTATACATGCATCCAGCAAGAAATTGCGATTTTCTTTTTCAAATGATAATTATTAAGTCATGCGGTATGATTACGTCATACACAAAATTTAGGTATAGAACGTTTTGGACGAAATCTGTAGTAATTCTATACCTTGTATTTGCACCACTTTTTCCAAGCATTTGATGGCCATTTCATTTGGTCTCCCTTGCTTTACTTCGTCGCTCATTTCTGCAGTAGATCCACGTAATAACGCACGGATACAATTTTCGGAAGCATCGCAAAGAGACTGCAAAACATATCTAAAGAACATCCTTTAACTTCAAAATATAATTATAGGCTACCCTCATATTAAAATGTAAAAACGACCTCTGCTTTTCTAGTGCTAACCCTTATCATTATAATGATGCTATCTTTAAAATGCTATCTTTTACATAACATAACTTTTAATCATTTGTCAATTAAATTGATAAAATCCAACTGACTTGATCATTTATATCAATACTCCGATATTTCTCTACATAAATTATGATTGGAAGAGTAGACCATGGAAGTATGCCGTTATTCAAAAATCGGTTTGCTATCACGTGATATTTTATCATTTTCAGAAAATTTCTCGTTTCTTTGATTACAAAAACAAATTTTTCTTTAATTTAAATGTTTATCTTTTTTGATTTTTGTAAATGGTATCCCTAAAACAATATATTTTACTTAAAAAAGAAAAAGTTGCAATGAGACCAAAAGATTTTTTTCAAGTTTTTGCAAAACTATGAGTGCAGATAAATAAAATCCTATAATGAGTAAGGTAATATATAAATAACCAGTAAAGTCAAAAAAGAAATTAGCAAAGAATTTTCCAAAAAAATTAGCAAAGAATGCTCCAAATGTTCCAAGTGTGTCAAAAAAAAAATAGGTTCAGAACACTTCAAATTGTCACATAGGAAAAGTTTTCAAATAGGGTAAATAGTCCGAATGAGAGGGGTGTGCATGTCGTTAATTTTAGAAGTGAGGGGCTATAATTAAATAACTTTTCTAACCATCCATACCATAGGACAATCTATTACTACTTTTATCACATTACCTAAAAGTTGTATTTGTTTTCAATGCAATTAAAAATATTGGAAGCTCAAAAAATATATGTTAGATAACACTTACCCTCCTTCTAAAACTAGAACTAGTTTTCCATTGGCATGCCCCATAAGCTGATTTGTCATATAGGCAAAACCTAAAGAAATAGGAAAACTTTCAAATAAAATACATCAATTTTAAACAAATTTAATCTAAAGTTTTTATTATTATTATGACGAACAAATAATGTTATGGCATACACAAGGATGGTAATAATAGTGTACTCACAAGCAGCAGACACAGAATAGCCACCAAGTTCTTCTGAATGACCATTAGCAGCATCAAAACCAGCTGATACCAGAATAATATCAGGCTTGTATTCTTTCACAATTGGTATAACGACAGTACGAAAGGCGGCAAGGTACTCTTTATCTCCGTATCCAGGTTCTAAACATAAATACCACTGAAGTGTTTAAATAACTGACCATGAAAGACGGAGAAGAAACCTAAAACCAACAATTTTAAAGTATCTGTAGTTTTTTCAAACTACTATACAGACTGAGAAAACAGGCAAATAGATATTGAGCCACTCGTTAACAACAAACAATTTAACTTGTTACCAGCGAAAATTTTCAAGGAGGATAAGAACCAAGTATTAAAAAAAGTAGAAAAATACTACAATAATATGTCCCTGTCTTTTTTGAAATAGAAAGTGTACTCAAAATTTATGAGAGCAAAGATGGAAGCATTTACCAATAAATCAGAGTCGAATACCGATCCAGGGAGGATAAGAGAGATGAAAACCAAAAAAACCAGATTGAATTCAACTTAATTAAATAAAAAACAGTGTCCAGTCGTGCAGTCATAGGATATTTTCCTAGTTCATGACAAACTGTTAGCTTTTTCTTTCGCATACCTTTGCTATTCAAATTAGTCTTCTGAAAAATATGACTGTTTAGACTGGTATCACCCTGTTAATATTTATTAATATATATATATAAACATGTTATTGATGAATATTTTGGCTCACACTTGGAGAATTCGTCGTCGTCATTGTCATAGCAAATTAAAAACTAGTTTTGAAACAAAAATGGGGTAACAATAAACAGTAATTTAAGTTATGAGTGGTACATCAAACCTCAACAATATTTTACCTATTCCTCCATCGAATGGAATATTGATATTGCAGCCAATACCAATGCCTGCACCACACTATAAAAGAAAACAAATTTTATTTTTCATGCGTTTTTTCATCTCTTTATATGGGTCTCTTTTTAATGCATTTTTTTTACATGTTTTTAATGTTAGTAAAAGCTGATGGTTTGAAAGATTTTACAGTAAAAGTAAGTAAGTATTTATTCACTATCAATAAAAATTTTACAAAATAAATGTCTTACAAATGTCTTGGAAAATTAATTAATAAACATGATTTTATTTGACATAAAAACTGTTAGCTTGATTTTAAAATGTGAAATCAAGTCTTTAAACTCATACGCCTACAAGGTAAAAAATTACTTAAATTACTTTTTTTGGAATTTTACCTCTTCGGCCTTTCCCGTTCCTGGATAGAATGTGCCTTTATCACTCCTGTGTATTGAGATGTAACAAACCCGATCATCATCGTAAAACATTTGTTGTGTACCATTTCCATGGTGGATATCCTAAATATTAAAGATATTTATTTTATTGTGATGGTGTGTGAAGCCATGGTAAAACATTGTTAAATGTATGCAAGGACTTCAAAAGGTGATTTTTAACACAATGGAAATTCAAAAGAAAAAAAACTTTGGAACAAAATTGACTATGGTTAACTAATGAAACAAAAAAACTGCAATAGCTTCCAAAGAAACCCCAAAATAAAATAACAGAATATAAATAAAATTTTTTTTTACCCAATCAAAAATTAAAACTCTTTCAGCAGCCATCTTCATACAAAGCAGTTTAGCAGCGATAGCGATTGAGTTAAAGAAGCACGCACCCCTAACAAAACAAACAAAAAAACTTACTACAAAGCACTGTTAAGCATTGCAATTTTATGAAATTCCAACATTTTTCTTAATTTTTTATATTTTTAAGGCTTGATGAACTCTGTGACAAGTATTTTCAAAAAGCATCTCAAATCATGAAAAACAATTTAGAGAAGGTGATAACAGTTAATTTTTCATATAAAATAAAATAAAATAAAGAATAATGAATAATAATGATACCACAATGCCAATGTAATATGAATAGAAGGAAAAAAAGAAAGAAAAAAGAAAGAAAGAAAACGAAAGAAAAAAGAAAAAAGAAAGAAAGAAAGAAAGGAAATTTTTCAATGAAAGAAATTTTGTTCGAAACCTTAATATTTAAAAGGATGGAATATTTATAGCTTAAAAAGATGGAATACTTCTTTGTTATTTTATAAATTTGGTATTTGTCAATGGCGATATTGGTAATATACTGATTGGAGATTTAAAGGTGTTACATATTAAAATTTAATTAATAAAGTTCTAAAACTAAAGTATAGGTCTAAACATAGCAATTGGATTAAAATAGAATAAAGCAAAACAATGATTCTGCACTGCAAACTTTTAAACAACTGGAGCAACAAGAAACTGCAAATAATAATTCTAAACAATTCTGTGAGAGGACAATACAAGGTAGTTGAAACAATTAGAATATTGAAAAGCCTAAGTTGGTCAAACCAGCATTTCAAGACACCATATAAGTGTTAGCGCCTTTAGATAAGACAGGACACATTATCACTTATATTTCCACTAATGATTTTATGGACTGTTTTAATGAATATCTGCAAAAATTCAGCACATTGAAATACACAACTTAATCAAACCTGTTTTCTAAGACGTGGTGTCAGACGTGATTTAAATTTAATAAGCTAATTCTGTTGCAGAACAAACAATGCTTGATGCAGCAAATGAATTGAGAAACGATGTACTGTCTCTTGATTAAAGTAGTTGATGTCGGTTTATCTTTCGACGGTACGTTCGACGGTACGTGGGAATGCCGCAGTTTTTCGTTGTTGAACGGTGTGTTTGCCGCAACATTTATTGACAACAAAAAGGTTTGTTTTGGATGTTGAGCGTTTGGCGCTTATTATATAGTTGCAAACTTTAATGATGGCGAAAAAACCTCTGTAGATATTTTGAAAGAACTCAAAAATGGAACCAGGTGTTCATATGATTATTGTCAGGAAATAAATGCAAAAATGAAGAAATTAGAATGCTATATTTCAGTATTATACTTCATTTTATTATATTATACATGCTAAAACTTTAGCGACAGCAATGATCCATCATATAAAAACATTGGTCATTACCTATCTGCAATGCATGAAAAACTAGAATTTTATTTAAAAAACTGTATTGGCAGAAAAAAAAACTTTTATATGTTTTACAAAAATAAAGTAAATTATTGCAAAAACAAATTTACAGCTGCGCAAATACAAAATGCACTGCAGAATCGGACGTGTGGTTTCTACTTAATGGTTTCTACTTAGTAAATCTTTATAGAGAAGAAAGAAAATAACTGGGGAACTTATGAAGGTATTTTACACATCCAGATAGACATCATCACATTAAAAGCTTTGATGTCCAAGTTTAGGTAAAATGGACTGATGATTTGAAAACATCATCATCACATTTTCTCATTGAAAACGAGTAATTGTCTTTCAGATGAACTATAGCAAATAATAATTTGGATCTCATTTATTTAAGAATTCATAGGAATAGATTATACCTTTAATTTCACATCGTTTTTTGATTAACTTTAACCTAATTAATTTGTAAATTTTTTCTCCAAATTACGGTTGCTAATATGGCAGCTAATGTTTTAAATAATTATAAACAATTATAAATAACTCATAATTTGTTAATTACCAACGCTACCAAAATTATTACCAAATTACTTCAAAATTTCAAGAAATACATACATGGCTTGGTGAGTCTCTGCGTGATGACCTGGAGGACGCACGATAGCAAAGCCATTCTTCAGCTCATTTGAAGAAACTTTAAAAGCAAGTTCAATAACGCATCCGGCTGCCTATGTTAAAGAAACACCATTATTTGGGGAATTGATATTCTAGATTACATTTACGATTTATGTAGGAATAGACGCAAAAATAGATATAAAACACTTGGAATAACAAGTTTTGATTTGTCAATGTAATTAAAAACGTATTAGCAACAATATATCTGTTTATTTATCATTATTCATTCATCAGCGACAGTATAAAAAACTTCATTTTAAAATTGCTTCCAATAAATTGCTCCTGGTGTTTAACTTTTGAACATTTGGAATCTCGCTGCTCAATTATACATGATGACAAAATAAATTGTGACTGTTATTTTATATCGCGTATCATAAACTCTGAAATACAATTTCAGTAAGCCACTCCCTAAGTTAACAAATACCTAGACCCCAGGACCCCTGCAATTTCCCAGACCCCAGGAATCTTATTATCTTAAAACAGAAAGTTGCAGTAAATAAATAGTTTAAAAAATAGCTTAGAACGTGTATTTTAAAGAAATTTGTAAATAAGTTTTAAACAGTTAAATTAATCTTATGCTAATGGATTGTTTAGAAATATGTAATTTCACCACCTATTCAAAGCATGAAAAAATACTTAACAATATTCTCCTTGAAAGCCTAAGTAACATCAAAATTTTTTTAATATGATTCATTCAAACTTTTTCTATATGGCAACAGACACTAAGCTTCACAGCATTGATTTAAATACAGAGTTTAATACTAGTACTATCTATATCTTATTTTTATTTGAACTTTGAAGCAATTTTAATGCGCTCATTTTTCAATACTATTTTTTTTTCTCTCCTCTGACTATTTTTGGTTGTTTCTGAGTTCTGAAGTTCTGAATACAATAAAAAAAAAAGGAAAAATTAGCTTCAAACTTTTAAACAGAACACATTATGTCTGTTAGAAATTTTTCCTTGTAAATAAAAATTATGGAAATGAATTTATTTACCATCTTGGCAGCATTGGAAGTGTGGGTATCGTTCCAAACAGTTAATGAATCAACCTAAATTAATTATTTATTTATAAAAAAAATTTATAACAATAATATTTATTTATAAAAATTTATAAAAAATAAATAACCAAGTAAAGAAAAAATTGCCTGATGTCAGCGTGTCCAGTTTAAATGTCCAAAAAACAGTTTAATCGCATAGCAAAAAAATGAAGGTTAAATTTAATCCTATATTGGAATATGCAATTTTGCAAGAAAATACTGAAAATGAGAAAGTTTTATGAGAGTAGGAATATTATTTATTTCAATTGAGCTACAAAAAATTAAAAGAAAGTCCAATAAAGAAATTTTTTTACATAGTTATTTAGGCAAACTATTTGGCAGTAAATATAAAATTTTTTTATTAATATATAAATATATATAAATATATATAGTCACGTGATAATTTATGGACGGCTTGAGCACAGGTTTTTGCTTTTTAACATTTCTATCTTTTATAGAACAATACTTGGAAGCGAATACATTGTGTATTGTGGTTGAAAGGCAAAATGACCTTTTTGCAAGTAAACGCTCACAATATCCTTGTGAAACTTCTTTTAATTTTATTGAATAATGCCGAAAAGCTGTGTTTTATGCTTAATTTTTGCTGAGGAATGGCTTGTTTAAAAGTTATCAGTGGTCTTGTTTAAGAATGATATTCGCTTTGAAGAAAGCAATGTATGACTATCGTCACCATACATTTACTTACCACATTAGACCATAAAGCCTAGGGTGATCCCTTCCAAGGAACATAACTCATATAATTTGATGCTAAATCTTGCTCTCTTTCTTCAGATGAATTGTTTAAAATTCAAGCACCCTTTGAAAATAACAAGTGACTCATCTACACTAACATTTTCCTTTAGTTTATATACCCTTTTGAAACCTTTTTTTTAACATATTGATCACAGCCATCAGTGTTTTGATTATACAAAAGATTGATATTTCTATTGAAACAAAGAACTACAAGATAAGTCAAAGACATGTTCTTATCATTATTTTCTAATTGTTATATGAAAAAGTTATTTTGTTGGTCAATACATTAGCCTGTATTTAGATGAAACCCCGTCAGTTATGATATGAGAATCGCTGACTTGTTCTCCATGATGTTGAACATAACGATTGGTTCCAGTTGAAAAATGAAACATCTGGTCATATATCTAAAGTTTGAAAAATCAAAAGGATATCTGCCATTTTGCATTCAAACTTTTAGTCCTACTGTTTCAAAAAAAAAAGTACACCACCAGCTAATTCCTCAATGGTTTCATCAGACTTATCCATTCAAGAATCTGATGCACACCAGGATCATGTCAACCATTCTTTCTGATTCTCCTACCTCCTCTACCACAGCATTTACACACCCTTCCTCTTCTGGCTAGAAAATGATGTGCAAATGAGCTAACGTTGACATTATCATTGGAGAGTTTAGCTGTTCAAACAGGTGTTGTTAATTTTCTCCACCAAGTGTATCCTAACCCTTAACCAAGTGTATCTAGAATTTTTACCACTGGTTGTTGCGAAAGCTCACTTTGCTCTTTACTATAATTTTTAACTTGTTCAACAAATAATAAACAAAATAACAAATAAAGATTGAAACCTGTGATGAATTTTACGGTTTTGTTAAGAATCAATGCAATGCATTCATTTAAAACTCGTTTTACTATTACTTTACCTTATTACCCTATTATCTTATTTGTTTTGTCTATTGTCATGTGTCTACATAACACTAACTAAAGTTTAAGTATCAATTGTTTTGTCCAAACAGTAAACAAAAATTTTAATTATTAAGTTAACAATTTAACTTAGCAACTTCAATATTAAAAGATGGCCGACCAATCCAACAATATAGCGGTCGAATCCAACCAATGTCTAACCAATGCTTAATTCACTCTCTATTAATGTTTACAAGATTAATTTATGCACTAACCATACTCTACCACCAAATACAAGACTAAACTATGCATTAAAAATCTAAGAAAAAGCTTCTAAGAACAAATATTTTAAACTTGAAATGATTTTAGGTGATCTGAGGCTCAACAACTTAAGGACTTAAGAACCACTCGGGTAACTTTCAGCGCCTAAAGTTTCGAAGAGTAATGACTTCTTATTAAAACGTTAATTTAACAGCCAGAGTAAAAAAAAATAAATAAAAAAGAAAAATAATTAAACAATAGAAAAAAGGAAGATATGAGTGAAATTATAAAATTCATCTATAAATTCATTGTAAAAACAAAATTAAATGAAACATACTCCAACTCCACCACAAGCTAGTGACGTAAAACAGCGCGGCAAGTGAGTACCTAAATAAATTAAGGAATAATAATAAAACTTTTAATATTAGTGGCTGGCAAAATTAGTGTTAATGTTTTTGTGTTGACTTTAGCAAACTCTTTTCTAGTTTATATCTCATATATACTCTCTGCTTTATTCAGTTATTTATGCCGTAAAACTGCCAACTCATGCTTTGAAGAAAATTAGTGACATAACAGGATAACAAATAGAGCACGGTCACAGTCATGCCCCTTTCTTTAAATTCACAAAAATATAAGCTAAAAATTATAACATATAAACACGTAAGCGAATCTGTTGAAAATGGTTCCCATAAGGACGAAATTATAGCACTCGTTTGTCTACACTCTCAGGTCTACAATGACCATAACTCTATGGTCCACAATAAACAACATTACCCAGGTCCACAATGACCATATCACGCAAGTCCACAATGACCAAAAATCTCTCAGGTCTACAATGATCATGACTCAATGGTTCACAATTACCATATCACACTATGGTCCACAATGACCATAAATCTCTCAGGTCTACAATGACAATGATTCAATGGTCCAGAGTGACCATATCACACAGTGACAATACCCTAACTCACTGGTCAACAATGACCAAAGACACTCTGATGCACAATGATCATTATATAATACAAGACAAATGAGTGTGAAAAAAAAATACAACGAAAGCGCCCCTTGTCCCAATAGAAACCTAGGTCTGGGTGGGTGGGAAAGCAACTATCACATGGCAAAAAATAATAAACTGAATGAAAATAATTGGAAAAAACATGTGACAGCCAAAGAGGATTGAAACATACATGTATGGGAACATACAAAAAAAAAAAAAAAACGAAAAATATCAAATCTTGATATCATCAACTGACTCCTCGGTTCACAGTCTTTTGACGACAGACATCAGTTTTTTTGAACATTATAATGAATTTAAAATATAAACTTGCCATCTCTTCGAGCTCCACCACCAAATAACAGCGCATGTTGCTCACTATAATAGTTTGAGATTACAACTCATTGATTGACTTTTAAATAAACATTCAAATAATAAACAAGCTCTAAGTGACTCACAGACTCCCAGATTTTCTTTAATCAAATATAACATGATAATCTTTTTTTATACTTATATTTTGATGAAACTTCTCCAGAAAACACAAACAAAAATTTATTCTATTAATAATCAAAAACATTTCATTTCACTATAATGCGCCATGGTTTGTCATGGGAGTATTTTGATACAATTTTGTTTTATTACTTGGAAAATAAAGTGACCTACCAAATTTAGTGTTTTAGGCCAAAATTCTAAAAAAAAATACCTTAGCTGGTTGTTATAATCTTCATCTATAATTTGAAACAATTTACAGAATAGTTTTTGAGAAAAATAAATATGCAAATTTCGGTCTGCAAATGGATCGAATTTTGGCCCAATATCGAAATATAAGTTTTCGCCAAAGTGACCATATGGATCAAAAGATAGCCTATACCTCTGGCTTTATGCATAATTTGAAAACAAAATTAAATTAATTTGGGAAATTGATTCTCTTAAAACAGCCTTAGGACTGACATGGCTGTTTCAAAATATTTTTTTAAAATTGCTTACGTCGGCTAAAAATGGGCATATTAGCACAAAGCTAGTTTTTTCCCTTTTCTTAAACGTTTGGCTGTTATCAAGGCCCCATATATTTTTAAAGCTGTGTCTTCACAGACTAAAAAATACAATTATTTTTCTTTAGAAGCAATCTTTTTATTTTTTTCAAATAATTTTAATAAAATTGTTTTCTTGATAAAATCAAACTCTAATATAACTGAAAAAAACTTAAATATATAGAGATTTCATCACAACCTAAAAATAATCCAAAATTGAATAAATGGCAGGAAAAATAAAACTAAGCGTTTTGATCATTGCGTAAACAATCCAGGCTCTCTTCCGCAGTTGTTTATATTCTGTCAAAGTATGGCCAAAATGGTGTCACAGTTTTCCTTTGTTCTGTTGCATGTTTCCTTTATTATTTTTCTAATGAGAACAAGTTGAACAGTGATAAAGAGTCATTGTATATTTATATAGAAGGTAAATATTATCACAATGATGTCAAAATTAGACAAAAAAAAATATTAAAATACTAAACACGTTTGACTTGAATACTACAAACTTTATTTGATTTGTTATTTTTTAAGAATCTGTTATTTTCATCTCTTTATTTTTAAAGAATTTGGGCTGATTTATTCGGACATCTATATCAGTAACATTATTACAAGTGGTTTTGATTCGGCCCTGATCTGTTTTTTGGAACAAAAATTTGGGCATGGGCATTACCTCATTCCTTTATGGTATTATCATACAAAAAAATCATTACAAACAGTCGAGTCATTTTTAAGCCATTAATTTTTGAAAAATTGAACGTTATAATTGATACATTTTGAAAAAGTTAACGTTTTGATTGGTGCATTTTGGGGGCATAAACTAATAACAAGAATTTTTCTTGAGAACCTTCGTTTTATTGAATAATGTTGGGCTTAAAAACCCTACTCTGGTCACTTAAATCGTGAAAAAATCGAAGTAATAACGGACTTTAAGAAAATTTCAAAAATATAACTTTTGAGCCTAGAAAAATTTGACAGATTGCTACGTGGGTCTAAAGAAGCTCTCTAAAATGATAAATTTCAAAATAGAGTTTTAGAAAAATTTTGAAAACGCCATTTTGGGTCCAAAAAAGCTGTGGCGTGAAACATCATCATACTTACGTTCATTATCGAGAGAAATTTTAAACAAGTTATCATTGAAGTCATTATTAAATTAATTTCTTAATTTAAATATGTGGCATGTGAGTTATAAAACAGCCTCGATTGCTGACATTACAAATTATTACTCTTCTTAATGAATCACCAAATATTTTCTAAATCCAAAAAAAATTAAATTTATGCCAAAATTTCAGACTAATTTCTTGATCACTTTCAAAAATTGGATTTTGAACCGTAAAATGATGAAAACAAAAACATCTATGAGATAATGAAAAAAGTTTTTCAGGTCAATGGTGAGCCAACCAGAAAGTAAAAAAAAATGAAAACTGGAAAACTCACCTGTGGACTGTTTGTAACTCTGCGATTGTTGCTTTTCGAGGGCAAATACGCTAAAAAGTAAATTTCGTAAACAAAAAACGATTTAAGCACTGCTTTTAACGATTTAAGCACTGCTTTTAAAAGTATCTGAGCACAAATAAAATGCAACAACATTTTTCAAAAAAATCTTGAGAAAATCCAAACCGTTTCATGATTTTATAAACCATTACCGAAAGTTACTGAACTGTTGGAGCAGAATCTTTGAGAAAGTTTGACAAAAAATTCCATTTTTAGGGGCACAAAAAAAAAAAAAAAAAAACTAAGAACTTAGTGACTAATGAACTGAGAAACCACACATCCCAACTTTCCAAATAAAATGTTCTTCCAAAACAAATATTTACTTATCTTAGATTTCAGGCCAAGAAATCTTATTAAAAACACAATATATGACTATAAATCTTTTAAAATAAACAATATGTAGCTAGAAATCTTTTTAAACAAACAATATGTAGTTAAAAATCTTTTTAAACACACAATATGTAACAAGAAATCTTTTTAAACAAACAATATGTAGCTAAAAATCTTTTTAAACACACAATATGTAACAAGAAATCTTTTTAAACAAACAATATGTAGCTAAAAATCTTTTTAA
>JAUZNK010074847.1:0-13709 GCA_035046665.1 Euphysa ruthae | reverse complement strand
TAGGGTCATTATATTTTACCCTAGTGTAATTATCATAAATAATACCTTATTATAAGTAATATTATACCCTTGGGTATAATATTACCCAGCTTGCTAATAAGATACTTAGTAATTTAAAACTAATTTAAGCATCTAAAATAAACCATTTAATAAAAAATAATCACACATTTTGAGATAACAGACATAGAGAGCCACAGAAGAAAATAAGAAGAAGAGACTAAGCTGTAGCCCCAAAGAAGGGCCAAAAACAAAAAAATTTTAAAGGCTTACCTATCTCTGATTCTATGATTGATTTTGGCATGGCTTAAATGAAATTGTACTCAAATTGTTATAAAAGAATAAAAGTTTTGTAACGATGACGGTCAGTAAGATTTTGAGAAATAAATATAATAAAAATTAATCTTCCTTTTTTTTTGGATTTTGTTGTTGTTATTGTATACCAAAATAGCAATCCCACTAAAACATTACGTAATTTTTTTTTTTTTTTTTTTTTTTTGGATAAATAAAAAACGACCAAGCTGCTGTAACGTTCTTCCAATCAGTGAGATTTCCTAAACGAGATCTCGGAACTTTGCGTTAAGGCCATTCTCCATTCAGAATTTTTTTCGGGAAAATCTGCGCGACTTTGAATATTTTTTTTTATTAATTCTAAATCTCCATTAAGACGCCCAATTGCAGTTGAAAAACTGTTTATAACATTCAAATATCTGGTTACTGGTGATGCACAAGTAAAAAGTGCTAGTTTCCGTATTAGCCTAACTGTAGGAAGAATTATTAAAGAAACTTGTGGAACTATTTGGAATATTATCCGTGAGAAAGGATATTTGTCTACTCCTTCTATTCAAAAAGAATGGGAAAACACATTTTCAGAGTTCTACAGCCAATGAATTCATGAGGCAATCTGCTGTTGTGGTAAGTGAGAACTTGTAAAATGAATGTTGTTATTGTTTTCTTCACTTTCATTTCCTGGTATCTTGTTTAAGATGGTAGAGAGCTAAAAAAAAAAAATTTTTTTTTTTGGAAATTTTAATACTGCATATTATTTACTACTCTTAAAAAATATAATATAAGATTTGTTTTTCCATCTTAAATTCTCAATGACAATGTCACTTTCAAAAATTTGTTTCATATTTACATCTGACATATATTTATATATATATATTTATATATATATTTAGAGAAATAGTTTAAAATCATTTATTTACCACGTCTTCAGTGACAATATCGACGAGAATTATTATAGTGAAAAAAAGGAAGAATCCAAGATCTGTAAACAAAAACCAACAATTTTTTTTTTTATCTTTTTTTTGAAAATGGGAGTCATAAAAATCATTTTTAGGAGATTTTATAAAATTCGATAAACGAATTTCAGATTCGAAATCTACTTTAAATTTAGCATAAAATGAAACAAAAAATGAAAAACACAAAATTTCTAAGAAATCACTATTTTAATGACCTCTACCACCTAAAGGGGCTAAACCGTTCAAAAATTTATTTCAAGAAGAAGACATTAGCTAAAAATTATTTTGTGATATAATATATTAGTAAATAATAACTGAATAATATTGAGTAAAATAAAAATTTGTTACTTGTTGCCATAGTAACCGCTTGGTAATGGTATGATCTATGTTTTAAATGTAATGATTTTCTTATTAATTTTATTTATTTATTTTGTGAGTTTGACCTGTCACTGGTAAAAAGAGGTGGATTATTTTTACCAGTGACAGGTCAAACTTACCAAATTAAAAAAGCTGTTTTTTAGAAATTCTGTGCCACAAAGCTTAAATCGGATAAATTTATATAAAAGACTTTTCTACTTAAAACACATATCACAACCATGAAAATTTCAGGAACTTTGACAAAGCGGTTATTGAGATTGTGGCCGGCATCGCTGAAAATATAGCTCCGAGATAAACGCTCTTAAAGTTTTTTAAAAACTAAAATACTGAAACACCATGAAGGAATCACAAGTCTGCAAAAACTTTAAGCGAAAAATTTTTCGAAAATACATCAATATATGTATGTACCTGCCTCATAAAATTTTATACAGTTATTTTCATTTTTATCGCCTTTCCATCACCGGTATCAACAGCTGTGTTATTACCATTTCTAAGTTCAACAGCAGCATCTGACATAGCTTTTGAGCTATTGTTCTTACTGCCTGCGTTATAGTTCTAGCACATTTTTCATAATTGTTTTTAGTCATTGGAGGTGGCATATCCATCAGTGATGTAAACTTTTTGAAAATGGCATGACCCTGCCCCAAAAAACGCATCGTGTAAAGTAATCGTTTGTTAACGCCAAGACCTCTTACAAATTTTCTAGATGTACAAAATTTGTAATAAAATTGTATGTTTTAGTTCCAAAAATTCAGCAAGTGCTTGTCTCGTTTGTTCAGGAAGTCCTTGTCGTTTATTGAATAAATTCAATAAAACATGGAATTTTCTACAACATACAGAGCAAGAGAGTACTTTGAAAATGTTAAAAAGCTCATAGCAGTGTCCACAATCCTATAACCAGATATTGTTGAATAATTTTATTTTGGTTATGGCGCATCGATTTCTTCAAGTTTGGATATACCAACATATTGAAATATTTATTACATTAGCAGGATTTATTTTCAGTGATACCATCCAAGACACTTAAATTTACAGGTGTTTTTAAAGTATTTATATTTGATTCTTTATTTACAGCACTACCTTCTTTATTTTCAACTAACTGCTAAGGCCCTTGATCTCTTCCGAAAGCGTTTGGTTCTCTATTTTATCTTGTTTATCCTTGTTAATTCTACCTATCTTATAAATACTATTTTACGCTTTGAAATTTTACTTGAAACTTTAGTAATGGTTTTGAACAACAAATTTTTGCCTTGATATTAATTTTGGCAAATAGCTTATAATATTAGAAAAAAACAGCAAAACTGGCATAAAGTTGGTAGAAAAACTGCTATAAAAGCAGTTAATTTTTTTTCGTTTTATTGAGGTTTATACTTGTTTCTAAGGTCTTTGTTAAGGGGAATTTCCAAACAGGTGTACTGACAAAAACCTTGATATCTTGAAATTAAAAAAAGATTTTAAAATTCTGCTTTCAGTTTCGAATTCCTCATTAAATTTACTACCAAATTAAATAGAACATTTTTTTTCAAAATTTTAAAATTTGAGGTGTTAGTCTCTTAATAGATTGAACAGAGTAAAAACAGTTGTGACCCGTGATAAAATTCTTTTCCTCTATTGGCTTATATTCCGGTGTTGAAACTGTTTCCGCCATTAAGTTCAACATTGTTGAATTTTTCTTTCCTCCAGCTTTGATCTTTTCTGCTAACATTTTAGTCTAGTACTATCTGCGCATGCTCATGAGTCATTTCCACTCGGAAATTTTAAGGAAAACAAGGATTACCAGCTATCCGAATTCTACAATTATAACTGCTTCAAAAATTTTTGCTGGATTTCAAAGTGTAGAATAAAACAAATTAAGATTTTGGAGGCGTTTTCCCGAAAGTGTGGATAATCATTTATTTGACTTTTTTCTTTCGTGGCAATCAGTGATAAACAGCGAACTAGTAGTTTATCTAAGGAAACGAACTGCCATTTTATAGCATCGTCACCATTTGATAGGATCAAAAAATACTATTATTTTCGTAATATCTGAGAGTATAAAGACCATTTTGGTAACTTTTTGATGACTATTTTACACCGGTCCTTTAAAGCAGGCTGTAATTTCACCAAAACTAGAATAAAATTAGATGATAATTATTTGCTTTTTAGGCCCAAAATTTTATAAAAATAAATTCTTTTTATTTGCCCTTCTATTCTAGGTAAATAATTACTCTTAAAATTAATTAGCTTCCAGTACAAAAAAAATGGCTAATTGTCATTTGTAACATTTGAAAGCTAAAAAAAAAAAAAAAAAAAAATTAAAATATCTTCCTTTAAATAACGAAAATCTTTATTAAGATTCTGTGATCGAGATTCTGTGATCAAGATCCTGTGATCGAGATTCTGTGATCGAGATTCTGTCATCGAGATTCTGTCATCGAGATCCTGTGATCGAGATTATGTCATCGAGATTCTGTGATCGAGATTCTGAGATCGAGGTTCTGTGATCGAGATCCTACGATCGAGATTATGTCATCGAGATTCTGTGATCGAGATTCTGTGATCGAGGTTCTGTGATCGATATTCTGTGATCGGGATTCTGTTATCGAGATAAATCCATTTTATAAACTTTTAAGCTTGGAAATATGCTTCTAGTGCTTGAGAATTACCGAAAATTCTATTGAAATACCAAGCCCATTAAGTTAAATCTTTTTTCTATGAAAAAGTAGCTCTTAAAATAATTTTTATGGAATAATGTGTTCAAAACAAGAAAATATCTTTAACTTTTATGGTTTGTTTAAAGATTTATTTTTTAAAGCTTCTTAAATTATTTTATTTTTTTATATTTATTATTGTTTATAATTATTTATTATTTTATTATTGTTTTATATTTAGTCATCAGTATCGAAAATTGAAAAATATTTACGATTTGAATCAGTCTGCAGCTATGTAAACTTCTGTTTTAATAGTTAATTAGTTGCTTCATGTTAGCACTTCATTTGATTGGTGTTTATTACACAAGAGAAACTGATTTTCTGTCATAGTAGGGCGTTTTCTTTTTTGTATTGCCTGTACTTGAAATTTGAAATTGAGTCTTCAACTGAGTTTTTATATTCGCTAATTGATTTTTATTCACGAGGTATATTAAACATGTAAAATTTTATTTACTTTTACACCACAACATTACTCATGTTAATTTCAAACGTTTTTCTTTTCAGAACAGAGGTGGCACTCACAAAAGAAAATTCCAAAATCAATGTGCAAATATTTTGAAATGCTTATATTGGTGAAGACACAAATATTTAGTGCTCTAAACTTTAACCCTAATAAGGGTGGTAGATGATGACAAAGCTGTGTTGCTTTCTTAAAATTAACGGTGTCTTTCCTCAAAAATACTTCAAAAGTTTCAATTACTATGACAAAAATTGCTGACTTCAACAAAAAAATGGCATGGGGTAAACACAAAGCACAATACAGGTAGAAATTTATTCATACGTTACAAACACGTACCATATGCAGGTCCACCAACACGCGCCATATGTAGGTCCACCAAGACGCACCATATGTAGGTCCACCAAGGCCAAAATTATTTATAACTTCTAACGCTGACAAAAATCATTTGCGGTAGGAAAGTACACACGATAATCTTGAAGAAAATAATTATTTTTTCAACTAACCCAATAAGATTTAGATTAAGGGTTTGTTAAATCAAGTTAGTAACCGGGGGTGCATTATTGTTCTGTGAATAAATTCAAGTGAAAGACTACTTTATAATTTAAGTGTGAAACTTTTACTGGGAAATATTATTTAAATTATCTCGATATACTTGTCGAACTATACAACAATTCTCTCAAAAGTATGGTTGAACCATATAACATTTCTCTCAAAAACATAATTTACTTGTAGAGCTATACAACATTTCTCCAAAAGTATGGTCTGTGAGGGGTATATAAATAAAAAATGTTATAACTAATTGTGCTAGGTTTATTTATTTATTTATTTTTTGATAGAATTTGTAGTATGTAAAACCTTTGATCAGATTTTGTCAAGTAAAGCGACTGATTGTTTTAAGTTTTACAAACAGCAAATCTAAATACTGGCAATAATGATAAATCTAAAAAAGAAAAAAAAAACGTAGCTAAATTTTGATTTTCTCGTTGAAACGAATATTAAAGAATACTGTTGGTAATGCGGCGATGTCCACTTTTAATGGCTTCATTTTTGACTCGAATCAATTACATCCTTTTTCTCTAAAACTCTAAATTCTAATGCACTAATCAAAAATCTAAACGGAAGTAAAATTCTAAAGTTTTTACTTCCTGGATGTACCTACATTTTGATCTTAGAATACTTAAGACTTAGTAAGGATTCGAATATTTTGTAAAAATTTGAAAAATCTGATTTGATTGGTTGTGTTCTATTATCGATTTTTTAATTCAGTAGAAGATCTGAATGATGTTATCATCGCATCGGGGAGTGGCTCAATTTAAAGCTCCCATTTGTGGCTACGGCAACAATTTATAATTTTTTTTCATTCTCGAGATTTGAGCCCACGAATGTGTCACCGCTAGACCACACTGCCTTTCAATTAATTAATTTATCTATTATTAACAAATACATTTAAAATTTAAATTTATTTAAAATTAGTTTATTGTGCATCTGTTAAAAATTTCGAAAAATATTTCTGATCTTTTAAATCTGCCGACATGGTTTTAATGTTATAATACACACTGTAAAATCCTGGCAGGAAATAAAAATTCTATTTTCAAAACGGTATGTTCAGAAGTAATCTAGAATGTTACAAAAATTCATGCATTTCTTACATATCATAATGACATTTTTCACATCATAATGACAGTTAACAATGCGATTCTGATTGAAAAATGATCACCGATTTAAATTAATTCTCCACAAGTGTGTAATGAAATACGAAACTCTAAAACGCGATACTTCTGCAAAATTTATTTCCAAAGACATGAAATTCTGGAAAACGGTTAAAAGAAGACGCTTAGTATTTATCATCCGAAAAATATGGATTTTATTTTCTTACATATCTTTTATAGTAATCCCAGTCTCACAGTCAAGAAATGCACAATAGAAAAATGCTGATATCAAATCACTGACATTGTCAAGTCCTATAAATATATATGGGAAGGTGATTAAGTAGTATGCATTAATATAGGAGAATTTAATAATTGTTTATTTATCAAATCGTTCAAAAACTGCAAATTATAAAACAATTGATTACTCTTTCAAATAATTAGTTTATGGTTATTATCTTTTTATTCCCACATCCCAGATTTTCATACATTCTCAGCCTTAAATCTTACACACCCTTAATTCTTACACACCCTTAATTCTTACACACCCTTATTTTTTACATATCCTTAATAATATAATAATAATAATTCATTATTATTATTATTATTATTTTTTTTTTTTACAGCAAATAGCAGAAATATATTGCTTGAATATTTGAGCAATATAATTGTTTCTCCTGTCAAATTATACAGATATAAAATAGCAAACAAGAAAGAAAAAATTTTCTTTTGTAGTAAATAAGGGATTGTAAATCTTCGCATATCTTGTGTAAGCGTCTCTATAAGACTTATTTAGATTTCCAAGCCGCTGATCATCTTGGATATGTCAGCGGCTCTAAATTTGATAGCAAATAAGCGAGTGAGTATTTATCATAAATAAAAGATGTCGTAAAAAATATTTATATTTTTCTTTGAAATTAGTAATAAGATTATTATTGGTAAGTTATTAATATTGGAAATACTAAAGGAAATATTAAAGGAATCATTCAATTTGTTAGCCATTTCTTCCAGGTATCTTTCCTTTGACATTGTAATAAAATTTTAGACTTTTTCATTTACTTCAAATAAAGAAGATTTTTGTGATTTTTGATAACATCCAGGTAAGATCAGAAGAAATTCTCAACTGCAATCCGACTAACATAGCACATCTGGAACAATGTAAAACTTGCAAATAAAAAATATGTGTCTAGAACATGTAATAAATTTCGGTTTAGATAAAAAAAATTATCTAGCTTGATTCCGGAAGCACAGCTTGAAGAAGTTTGTTCCACAAATGTCAAATGACGATAACTATAGTAAAGCTAATCACAATGAAGTGGAGGGCTGACAAGTTAAGCTTTAGTGAGCAAGTAAGTGACCTCACTGCTTTGTGTAGAAGATAATAAAAATTTCAATATAAGCTTAATGTGTTTATCCCAAACGGACTTAATGAACGTGATGTTATATTTGATTATGGGTAAATCCGCCTTGTTTATTTAACATGTATCATTAGTACTTCAGGTTTTTATTAAAGTAAGTGATAGGTTAAATCACTATTGCAATACCTAATTCTATATAAGGACATTGGTTACACCATTATGATTTGTAAAACTAGATATCCGCACTGGTTATCCACCTTAATTTGACACCCTTTTTAGTATACATGCTTACAGTATCTGCAATAAAAAGAACTTGAATTTTCTGGGTACATTTTGAGGAAAAGCACGCTGATAGTTTTTCATATGTAAGTATGAACTTACATATGTTTTTGTCTTCTAGGAACACTAGTTTAGTAACTAATAGATTTTTTTTTAATATTATGGTATTTTCCCTTAGAATGAAATATATAGATATACGAATGAAATATATATATATATATATAGAAATATATATATAAATGAAATAATTTCTTCCACTCATTCTAACCTCCTTGTTAATTTGTCTAATTGATTTTTTTTTTTTTTTATGTTTTTGTATATTTCATACATATCTTTGTCAAAATTCAGGACTATCTTGTACTTTATACCTGATAAAGATACGAAAGATACGAAAGATACGAAAGACATGAAAGATACGAAAGATATCAAAAATTTGGAAATAATATTGTGTCTTCACCATTTTTTTGATAAATCAACACGATAAAGGCTGGTTTTAAAACATATGCAATATGTCATATGCTTGACGAAGATATGTAATATATCGACAATTTGCTATAAAAAAAAAAAGCAAAAAAGAAAAAAAAAAAAAGTATATATATATATTTTTAGATTTTTTTACCTTTTCAAAGGTCAAATCTTATATATATAGATATATATATATACATATGTTGCATTTTTAGCAGATGGAAGAATTTTTGAAGCCTTGCCAATATCTGCGCTGTTAACAGTTTAAGTTGTTAACATATAAGATTGAAAAATATACCTGCAATACTGTAAATTCCACATTACACTTGCAAGACTGTAGATCCCACCATGCACCTGCAATACTGTAGGTTCCACCAAGCAGATGCACTACTGCAGAATCCATCGAGCACCTAAAATACTATAGATTCTACCATACACCTGTAATACTCTAGATTCTACCATACACCTGTAATACTGTAGATTCTATCATGCACCTAAAGTACTGTAGATTCCACCATGCACCTTCAATACTGTAAATTCCACCATGTACCTGCACTACTGCAGATTCTGCCATGCACCTGAAACATTGTAGATCTCACCATGCACCTGCAATACCATAGATTCCACCATGCACCTGCACTATTGCAGAACCACTGAGCACATGAAATACTGTAGACTCCACCATGCACCTGAAATACTGTAGCTTCTACCATACACCTGTAATACTGTGATTCTAACATGCATCTGCAATATTTGTAGATTCCACCATGCAACTTCAATACTGTAGATTCCACCATGTACTTGCACTACTGCAGATTCCACCATGCACCTGAAATACTGTAGCTTCTACCATACACCTGTAATACTGTAGGTTCTAACATGCACTTGAAGTACTGTAGATTCCACCATGCACCTGCAATATTTGTATATTCCACCATGCATCTTCAATACTGTAGATTCCACCATGTACCTGCACTACTGCAGATTCCGCCATGCACCTGAAATACTGTAGATTCTACCATATATCTGTAATACTGTAGATTCTACTATAAACATGTAATACTGTAGATTCTAACATGCACCTGAAGTACTGTAGATTCCACCATGCACCTGCAATATTTGTAGATTCCACCATTCACCTTCAATACTGTAGACTTCACGATGTACCTGCAATACAGTATATTCCACCATGCACCTGCACTACTGCAGATTCCACCACGCTCTTTGCAATGACAGTAATATGAAAAATTTTGAGTTAGTTATTACATAAAAATTTATTTTGTTTACTACTCCTGCAGAAGGAGAAAAAATTTTACGACATGAAACCCAAACTACTACCATAACTACCAATCAGAGATCGAAATAAAAATGCAATTAGCAATTATAATATCACAAACATAAGAAAATTTAGGAGCTTGCACATTTGGTTTTAAAAGTAACTTGGTAAATGGAAATTTCATAGGAACAGTCTTTATTTCTGTCACAGATTTTGATGTATAGGAAATTGGTACTTTGAATTAGGTTATATTTGCTTATTAGGTATTTCTAACTGACAGCTAGAGGTATTTATCTAATAGAAATAAAGCTAGATGCATACGGTGGACCAATGAATAGAGTTATTTCTAATTTTTTATTAGAAATATCATTTTTCTAAATCACAATGAAGATAAATTAGTGTTATCTGCAAATCATGGTCAGCTTTTCCCTAGATATGAATAGATATGATTATGCATTTGATAAACCGACACGATCTTTTAGGGCACTATTAATTCTATCAATGTTCATTTTCAAAATTTATTTGGTTAACACTTAACTTTTGATTTCAGTTTGCTTCTTGTTGCTTTTCCCAGCCAGATTTTATTATTATTTCTAATTTTTGTGTAAAACATCAATTTCTGCTAATTTGTTTTGCGCAAATCGTATTTTTATGACTTGATGTTGTTAATATAAGATTAAAAATATATTGCATTTACAAAATTTTCTGAATTCTTTAAAAAAATTCTTGAAATAATACATACCACACCAAAAAACACCTCACGCTGTCATTTTCTATAAAGAAAAAAAAAATTTTTTTTGTAGAGAATTTCCTTAAGAAAAATGTATGATTTTAAGTATCAGAGCGTATTTCCAATGTTTGTTTTACAATTTTTGGAATATTGGGGATCAAACCGAACATTTTTTTTTTTCAACAAACAACCATTTTTCATAAAAGAAACGCACCGTTTCTTTTATGAAGAATGCAGAAATGTTTATTTCACAGTTCAACGTTCGTCAAACAATTATAGATTTATAGAGCCAGGTGAGGCTATCGAAACAGCAATAAATAAAAATTCAAAGAGTCCTGAAGAATTTCATTTTAGCTACAGTGTTATTCATGGAGCAGTGCAACGCTTTTTTTTATAGATACAGATCAACACAGGACACTAGATGCCGCTTATCGAGCAAAACTGAGAGAAAAAAATCCATAGTATAGTATTCTATAGTCAAACCATAAAAATTAAACATGACCTCTCAACAGAACGAATTGAAAGAAAAGGAAAACATGTTCAATCTACCATCTATCATGTCTCCTTTCAAAGAAAGAGAATTTGTGTTCTGGCGAATGAAAATGTTGCCAGAATAAAGTTGTCTGATTGGAAGAGGCGAAAGGGAATTGTGGGATGAAAAATTTTATAAGTGAAAAATTGTCATAGGAAACTGTTGAATTTTTTGAATAAAAAAAAAATATTCAAACCGTCAACGTTCTCCTACATGAAGAAATCTGCTGAGGTTAAAGTTCAAAGTAAATAATTCAACTCACAGCCGAGAATAGCATCTTTGGAAAGGTCTCAGTTATTAGGAAACAAAGAAATGTTGATTTAAAGGAAGTGTTCTATTATAGGAACTAAAGAAAACTCAAAAAGCCAGTCTAATGCATGATTTAGAGAAAATCTCTAAACCAATTCTAATAATAAATTAAATTATTAACAATTTTTTCTTCAAATTTTATACTTACAGTGTATAAGTGGGCGTTATTTTAGTCTTTTAAATAGTCAAAGCCGCCCATGTTTCAGGTGTGTTTAAATTTAAAAATTTATGTTGTTAGGCGGGTTTTCAGGAGGTTTAAGAATGCACACTACTATATGCGGAATTGTTCATAATAAATACATCTTGCATAAAAATAGAATTCAAAGAATTTAAAGATTTGAAAACTTCAATGAAATAAAATTAAATGTTCCTATGATAGTTTTCATTTTAGAAACGTTTAAAGCCTTGTCAAAAGGGATTTATGAATAATTAAACATGTTACGTAAGGAACTTTTGGGCGTCAAATTGATAAGCTTGTTCGCATATTTACTTCAGAGCATCCAGGTTAGGGGACAATAGTTAAGAGCAGATAAAATAAATGAATTTCCCAAACTGCAAAAATCGATAACAAAATATTTTGTTTTCGCTCTCGAGATTTGAACTCACGAAATTTTCCATTACAATGCAATATTAATAGAAAATATAATTGATGTTATGAAATTGTTAAAAACCAAAATTAACAGTTATAAATTTCAGTATTAGGCACACAAATTGCAAAGAATTCAAAAAATCGAAAGTTCGTATGCACAGAGAAATTTTGTTTAAAGTCTAAAGATGAAAATAAAGTTTATTCCAGAAGAAGAACATCAACATAGTTCAAAAAGATTTGGCTGAAAATCTGACTGATTAATTAAAAACGACTTCCGAAAAAAATTAGAAAAGGTTTACAAACTAAATTTTCTGATCAATCAAAATTTAAGCATGATTGAGAAAATACTTTTAACGAACTATCTCTTGTTACTATTTATGCTAAAAATAGCTAATCTAGCAGGAATTTTAATACCTAAACTTCTCAACTCTTCAAAAAATTTTTGCCTTTTAAAGTCGGTAATGTAATGATGGTAGAAATATTCTTATAAATATTTTTTTGTTTTTTCAATCAATCAATCAAATAATCACAAAGTATAACGTTTTTAAACATAAGACCAAATAAATAATTTTTAGCTTTCAGGATATAGTTTGCATACCTAATATATATAGACTCTAGTTTTGTAAAAAACACTCTTTTTTTTTTTTTTTTTACTATGCTTCGGCTGTATCAATCTGTCTATGTTTTTGTGTGTGATTTATAACGGGACCACATTGGGAATATTGTTGATTGTTGTGACAGGCAATTTTTGTGCCTATCCTTGCCACCATTTGTTTTTTTAAAAAATAAAGGAAAATTGAAATGCAAAAGAGAATTAAGCAGAGTGTACAAATCAAAATATGCGTTTTTATGAATGCTTTTGATATACAGAACTTTTATTCTTTAATTACTTGTAAAATCTACTCGATATTAATTTTATACCGTTGTGCCTAATATAAAAATAACCCTAGGTAATGACACTTCTTGAGGTTGTTTTGATTCTCGACCAAATTCACTGCTAATTGCCTCCAAAGGCATATTGCGTCAAGTTTACGTTTTCTTCTAGATTTACTTCTAGCTTTATCGATAGATTAATGTAGCAACAGCCTTACACAAAAAAAAAAGTAAATAAAACGCACGTGCGTTTCATAGATACAAAATGTCCTGTTTTATGACTTTATGAATGTGACAGACAGTTTGAGACTGAGGTGAGTTTTATCATTCACAATTGATTAATTTACGAGGTAATACAGCCTTTTATACATCTTTTGAAAAGTTGGTTTAAAAAATTTTTTTATGTAGGTACCTAGCTAGGTAACTGAAAATAAGCTAGCTAGTAGATTAGATCATAATTATTTGAGTGACGCGAAAAAAGAGCCAAATATTTTTCAAAATTTTTCATCAATTTTTAAATTTAATAAAATTATTACAGATATAATAATCTGTGAAAGCATTGAGGTAGGAGTTAATATCTTTGAATAACATAGAGATAATATAGCCAACTACATTTAATCTCTGAACTAAAATTTTGATCTCTGTGTGATACGTATCACAAGTATAATACGTATCTACAGATATAGCTATATCTGATCTACTGGTATATCTAGAAAAAGTCACAAATTTTACTGTGAATAAAATTAAATGCTGAAATAGAAAATTAAAAATGTGCGTATCTTTAGGGAGGTCACTCAAAATTTCATAGTGATCAAAATCATCCAATTTTAGTCTCAAATGAAAGATCTTGGTCTCTCATTTCCAAAATGGTCTTACTTTTTGT
>JAUZNK010074814.1:0-13710 GCA_035046665.1 Euphysa ruthae | reverse complement strand
TATATACTTCTCTTTTTCACAGAAGAGAGCTCAAAAACCCATCTCTATCAGGTTAAAGCTGTATAAAAGCTAGAAAATAAAATGCTAATTTTTGTTCGTACATAAAGTTTCAGGTCACTCTACAATTTTTAGCAAAATAATAACAAAAACTGTAAAAAATAAGTTAAAATAAAGCTTTTATAAGAAGCTATTTTACAAGCCCAAATTCTGCAACTCAACTCAACAAAGAACAAACTTTTATACGCTGCCAGATATTAACATAGAATAAAGCTGTAGCTAAATAGAAATAAATTTTCTTCCAGCAGCATTGAAATTACTTTTAATTTGGTTTTGACATGCTGGAAAAACAGTTTGTACAAAAATAAAAAAAAAAAAGAATTGCTTTTATGGTATATCGCATATATAGTGAAATAAAAACAATTTTTTAAATTTAAAAACATATTTCAATTTAAAATGAATTTAAATTTAACTTTAATTTAAAAACACGAAATTAAAAATTGGAATAATTTGATGTTTACATTCGAATGGAATGTTAATGATTCTTTTGTTTAAAATCAAAAATTCTCTGTGGGCAGTATTAAAGCTATTGATTTGGTAAATAACAACAAAGACATCATATATTATTGTCTTGATTGAATTATTCTATACTATTCAAATATTACTAATAAAGAAATGGGAAGGCGAGACAAAATATGAAAAAATTACAATGAATTTAGGCCAGAATTTTGGCCCTAATTTTGTTTCAAAAATCAGCAAAAAGAGTCAGCACAAAAAAACCATCCTCGCTATAGAGAATTTTTTGTGTTGTTGCCAAATGAGTTCTGTCTCCAAAGCTTATTTTCGCAAAAATTTTCTTATAAACCAAAAATTTTAGGCCAAAAAAAACCAAAAATCGAAAAATAAACATAATCTGGTTCAACCCACCATACAATAAGGGCGCATCCACCCCTTCAACTCTATTGGCTTTTCTTACAAATATAAAGGAAAATCGAACATTTTTTCCCCTCTAATTGTTAGTGCGGGTAAAGGTTTGGGAGTTTCCGATTTCCCTCTAATTTAGTGCAGCAAGGGTCAAAATTTCCTCTTATTATAGAGCAGGTTGACAAAAACAACATTGATACAATTTGGACTTTTTATCATATCTTTTTCTTTTATATCAGACAAGGTAATAATAATCATAACAATATAAATGGCTTATCTTCCACATTTTCAACATCCTATTTAAGATGTAGAAAGGAATTTGCCATGCATTTTTCATAAAAGAAGCCATTTCTAACTTGACTTTTGTCTGTGGTCGTTATACCACAGACATCAAACGATCGTTTCACTGTCTCGATGTCACATAAAATAGTGTTTTAAGTCTTCTCCACCCAATCAAATATGTGTTGGCGATTGGGTAGAGGGATCTGATCGCTTTTCATCGATCATTTCCACCACGTACTCCACCAAACATTTGCTTGTGTGTTAACGATGTATCACTCAGGAATACGAAGTTTTTGGACCATAGGAGGAAGCATTTTATCATCTGCAGTGGCTGACAAAATGATAGTGACATGCTTTCTTTTCGCAGCCTGAAGCTCGAACAATGCATTCATATGATCCATTTTTGCAAATGCTTTCGGCAGGGACCATGTCAAATTTCGTCCACACTCCCTATTAATTAAAAGGGGTATTTCCCTATACGTATGAAACGACCAGCATCCTCGTAAAACTTAGTGTGAACCTCCAAGTTGTTGTGGTAACTTTTGGCTGATCGACGTACGGCTTCGAAGTGATAATCGGTGCATTTTAAAGAACTTCTCCACCCATCCTCTACTTGCACCAAATATAGGGTTATGAGGCCGTATCACTTTTTTAGCCTTCTCCTGTAACGCTAACACAGCCACAGACAAGTAGGAATCCAGCAGTTGAAGTATCAATGCAACAAGCTCATTTTCTACTTCTGGTAGATATGTATGTGGTCTCCCAGAGCCAGGACGATTACCTTTATCAGATAGTTTTGCATCATCACGTATAGTGTACTTAAATATGCTCCTGACAGTCGACACGTTCAAACAAAATGCTGTTTCAGCATAGTTTAAGTAATAGTTTTCCTGAATTTCTTACTTTCTTTGCTCGGTAAACCTTTTAAGTGGTATTTTGATATCGCCATCGCTCTGTACCATGTTGTTATTGAGGTAAAAGTTTGTAACCTTCACATCATATTTTTCAAAGTGTTTCAGCAATTTATTGTAATCATGGTTCTGTTCTAACATTAAGGTAAGTTCTTTGCTTGACAAATTCTTTTTCAGTCTTCCGACAGAACGGTGAAGATGACGTAGCTATAAAAAGTAAACAAAAAATTTCATTGTCATTTTATTTTAATTTTTGAAACTTTACGTTAGCTTTGTTTGTTTTTGTTTCAGTAAGATGATGTATCAAATATCGAATGTTCAGGAAATAAAACCCTTTATACAATAGGAAAGAAATCTCTTCAAGATTTATATAAAAAAAATCTTTATCTAGATGTATAAAATTTCATTTTTTTCATGGTTCTGATCAGTTTTATTAAAGGACGAAGTAATATTTTTTTTTTTGCAATTTTCTTTTTCTATTAACAACAGCAAATTTGCCTGGGTTGCCATTTCTCTAAAAGCAGACAAAATGACTGTGCGAATGGATTGTACATTTATTGTAAATTTACGAATGTTCCTTTTATAATCGAATTCTTTCAGTTTCGTACAGTAATGTATGACAAATTGAATGTTATTATCGTGCATGAAAGTCTCAAAGTTGCGTCAAAAATATGGTAAATTCATTGTTCAATCATTCATTATTAAACACTTTGTCTTTGTCGAAAAAGATTTTGCTGTTCGTTGTTGCATCAGGGGCTGCCATACCTACCAGGCTCAATGGACTGCTGAAGTTGGAGCGATGTTGAATAATGTCCCGGACACAAGACCTACGGCACTCGTTGGAGATAGATACGCCATAGCGGTTAAACATGATGAACAAATGGTCGGACAAGTTTCAAAGATCCCGTCAAAATTGAACGGACCAAAAAGATACTCGGTGGACCTTAAGCAAGGTGGAATGGAGGTACCAGCCGAGTTTTGCTTCAAAGCTTGCAATGAAAAACTATTTTTTTTGAAATGAAAGAAAAGACGTTGGTAGGAGTACAAAAGTTCGAAGAGAAGAGAAAAAAATAAATAATGGAAATAAAAATAAAGAAATAAATTCCTTTTTTTATTTTTTGTCTTTAATTTAGTGCGGTAATAATCGAATTTTTCCCTCTAATTAATAGTGCATACTTAGAATGACGGTAATTTATCTCCTCTATCTATTAGTGCTGTATGCCCAAAATAATTGTTTTTTCGGCCGCACTAAATTAGAAAATTTATGGTAGCTTATTTTATCCCGATGTGGGTATAAACGAAAATACAATATTACAATAAAATTTATTTGGTTTAGATAACATATTTCTTTTGATTATTTCGAAAGCGTGTTTTACCAAAACCGATTTTTTTAAAATAAAAATATTTCGAAGAAATAAACTTAATTTGTAATTTGCAAACCATGAGTAAATCATGTGATTTTATACTAAAAATGAGAACATGTTCAAAGGATTTTTTTTCGGTCACCATGGTTACCGGAAGCCAAAAGAATACCCGAAATACATAGTTTATGTCGGGTAAAAAATAACATGAACAAATAACCAAAACAAATTTTGTACACTTGAAAATAAAGACACAAAATGAAATGGAATTTCTTGAAATTTTTTTTTTCTCGTGGTAACCATTTTTGAAATTATGGCAATACTGTTTTTCCGATTCATTCAAGTTTTATGACTTTGACCATCATAAACGTCTTTAACATAACATAACTTGGAGATAACCTTTACTTAGTTATAGCATTGAAATTCGAATTAAAAGTTTTCATCTGCTCATCATTAAATTATTTCAGAAATAATTCTATCACTTTCAACTAGCATAATATCCTATCGAACATTAAAGTTCACTAAAAAACATTACACAGTAGCTTAATGTCTACAATTTTATTACCGGAAAATTTAGTACCTAAAGAATCCTCATCGATAGTTTCAATATTTTTGCTGCAGACAGAATATCTACAGTTGATTCAATATTAACAATATGCACAGCTGATCCGTTATTTGCAGTATCTAAATTACAATTCTCTTCTCTATATACATCTACTAGTAGGAAAATATCTTAAGTTTTTTACTAACTCTTTTAAGCTTTTACTCTGCAAGTTTCCACCATTTTACAACACACTCTTTATTCTTATTCTCCAAATCTTATTTACTAGCTTACATTTAGGTACAAATATTTCTTTGCAAAGTCGATAGAACATAAAGTAGTCATGTATCTGTTATTTACACACAAAAAGCCATAATTTATCGTATTTTGTTTGCTAGTTTCTCAGGGCAAGATCGCTTTTCAAGGGTGAAAAAAGCTCAAGAAGTGCCGACACCGAGAAATATCAACTTTTTGTACTTTATCATAATCCTTATGACAAGGTGAAATCTACGATAAACTTTGTCTGAAACAATCACAATTTTTTTTTGAAAAATTTAGGGGTGTTTCCCTTACTGCTTTTTACTGTTTACATAATATTCTATCGTTAAGGCTTAAGGCAGCTTCCAGCACATTTTTCTACCAGGAAAAAAAAAAAAAAAAAAAAAAACAAGTTGAAACTTTGCTATCGGTAAACATTTTTAGTGATATTTTCTGCTAACCAATGTTACTATGGTGATTTTTTTCAGAACAAAGGAATTTATTTTTATCACCAGAAAATTTTCATGAGTGGAGAAAGGCATTTAAAATCTTTTTGAATCTCTAACTCAAGCATTGAACATAATCCATGAAGATAGTTAAGATTCATTTATCTTTGGAGACTTCAAATATAAAAACAGTAAAATTATGGGTTGACGCCGCTTAACAATGATTTAAGTGTGTTATGATGCTTACATAATTTAAGTGTTATGATGCTTACGTTTTGACTATGCTACACTTTTTAATTCTAAGACGTCTGTAAAAAAAAAAAAAAAAATCTTAACAATCCATAACAGCAATTAGCCTATTATAAATTTTGAACAGAAAAGTCATCTATTTCGGGGCTGCTCATATGGAGGTGGGTTTTTCCGCTTGATCGCGCTTTTCTTAACAAACGCATAATAAAATAAGATGTATTCATATGACAAGCGAGCCTTGACTAGCCAAGATCTCGCTTGCTTTTACTAAGCGCTCGGTTAAGCGAGATTAACATTTTGCATTTTACGCCATACCGGCAAGGCGAACTGGGATTTTAATAGACGCATCCACACTTGTATGTATTTTCAAAACAAACACCGCGGAAGCAACTACGTTGCTGCCAGTGTTGAAGCTAAATTTTTAGGAAAATAATAGTCATTATTTTTATAACTTGATATTTGTGAAAATTTGAATTTTACCACTTGGATTTTCAGTAAAGGGAGAAGCTAATAAAACACTTCTGACATTTGTAATAGTCGGAGTAGTAATTTTGGTATTATTATCAAGCGAAGCACAAGAATCATCGGTGAATTTATAGTCTTTGAAGAGACTGAGTGTTTATTTTTTATGAATGACATAGCGCAATATTCAGTGCTTTTTTCTTTTTTAAATATATGACTATTTTTCTTGCATAAACTTCTGTTCAATATTATTGTTATTAGCGTTAACGACTTTTTTATATGTCGGCGTCTACAATCAGTAGAGAATTTATTGAGTTGTTATAGTCAAGTTCCATGGTATAAAACGGATGTAGTTTTAATTCTGATGGGAATATATCTAAAAAAAATGTTTTGAAAAAATACGACTCTATGTTTTGGGCGCCCATTTATTTCTTAACAGAAATATCTATAATAGTTTTTCTTTTTTTCCAAGATCTTATTTTTCGGTAGGAAAATGTAAAGCTGAAATGGCTCATTGGATCACCTAAATTGGGCTATTCCATTA
Source organism: Euphysa ruthae (assembly GCA_035046665.1). Classification (NCBI taxonomy): domain Eukaryota; kingdom Metazoa; phylum Cnidaria; class Hydrozoa; order Anthoathecata; family Corymorphidae; genus Euphysa; species Euphysa ruthae. The sequence goes on along the minus strand of JAUZNK010074814.1, from coordinate 7,735 downwards.
AAAAACCATACTCCATAAATTACCCTTTAAATTTCCAGAGGTTAAAAGCTACAATCCGACCGAAAATTATAAAACATTGATATCCTAAATCAGAGCTGAAAATACTTTTTATCTGAGCCTCACGTCTGGAAAACCTGGCGAGAACCCAAGGAAATCTTTAATTTCTCATGGAAAACCTCTAAAAATTAAACAAGAAGTAACAATTGGAAATCGTCATCCATGGGGCAGAACAAACTTTAAATGAAATAACCCGATTAGAGTTTTCTCTTATACAATTTCTTTTTCCTTTTACGGCAGCTTTTTTAAAAAACGCTGCTTCTTTATTTTTTTCTAATGAGAAGCGAACACGAAAATATAGTGATATCATATTTTCTAGATGGTAATATCGTTACTTGCCAAATCTTTAAACAACGGTATGCAAACAAAAAAAAAAGAAAGTATCTATATCCTGTTACTAAATATAATACCAAAACCATTAGTTACAGTCTCCACTACATATATATACCTTAAGAATAGTATATGAGAATAGGTGCATAAATTAATTACAGTCTCCACTACATACATCTTAAGAAACCCAAAATATCAAATATTATTTTTCTACTGCTAGATGTTAAATTTACAAAACCTGCAGGAAAAATTGTTGTATTTAAATTTTAAAATATTCAACCGAGTATAAACCGGACAGAAACTGAGAAATTTTTAGCATTTGCATGAAGCGTTCACCATAATTGTATTGAAGTTTATATAATTCTAAATACTAAATTTTAAAATATACAATTAAAATCTAATCACAACAATTAATCAATTAATACAAAGTCTAAGAAATTCTACTTATAAATGACATTACTTTGATAAGGCATTTTCAAACTAACTTTCACAATGGGTATTTTTATATAAAGGCTTATTATGTATGTACAATTAAACATTAATTTCAGTAAAAAAATATGTCATCTCATCGCCCTTTGCTTCGTTCGAAAGTTTGGTGTCTGTGGTTCAGTTAACGATTTCGTACTGTGTTCAATCACCACAGATTTATAGTTTCGGATGGGTTGGGCTTTTATTTCAGCATCTTTACGAATCCTTTTAATTTCAAGTTCTTCCTCTTTAGCCCTCAGTTTCTCCTGATTGAGTTCGTGCTCCTTTGTTACCAACTCTTGCTGGTGTTTCCATTCTTCGAAAACCGAACGATCCCTGGCACGCGCTTCGGTATTTAGCGTGAAATCAGTAATATCCGTGGGTGGAATTAAGCCGGTAGAAGGGCGGAATGGAGCTTTTTTAACAACATCGCAAGGCTGAGCTTTAAATTTACGCTTTTCCTTTTCAGCTATTTCCATATTTTCACGCTGGAAAACAAATATAACAAGTATAACAAGCACAAACGAAATCTTAATCATACAGGTTATCTGAAAATCAACCAAGATAATAGACTATGGATTTCTACCTTAAAAGAATATTTCACTGTGCACGTTTTAATTAATGATAAGCAAAAAACCGAGGGTTTACAGTTACTCCCTGAAATAATCTCAATTAAACGTTATGGAAAGTTTTAAAACATAAAATAATGTCTCTAATTTAACTTTATTGGACTTACCGCCAAAATAAGGCTGCATAAAAACCATGACTTTAAAGAAAATGTAAATTTTGAATAATTCTAGAGGACAAAAAAAAAAAAAAAAAAAAAAAAAAAAAAAAAAAAAAATTGAATTTACTTTTTACAATATGTAAAAGAACACGTGAGTTACTTTGTCAGTGTAAAACGTGAAGTTAAGGGTAATTAAACTAAAGATAAGGGTAACGAAATGTGGAGATAATGATAACGAAATGTGAAGATAATGGTAACGAAACGTTAAGATAAGGGCAACGAAATGTGAAGATAATGGTAACGAAACGTGAAGATAAGGGTAACAAAACGTAAAGATAATGGTAACGAAACGTGAAGATCATTATCTTCACGTTTCGTTACAAAAGGTTGCAAATTTGTTTAATTAGAAAAGTAAAAATATGTCATGAAGTTACTATTGGAAACATTTCGGGAGACTATCTCCGTCAAGACACAAAATAAATAAATTGTCATTTATTAAGGTTTTGGTAGACTTGAAATTGGGAAATTACATATTAGTAAAGATCAAATAATAACCAAAACGCACGGGCTGCAAAATAGTGTTTAATCGAATTACGGGAATTAAATTTCAAGTTGATGTGGCCAAGTTCTGTGGGAGGGTGAATTGGTTCCCAAATTTCAGGAAAAATGAAACGTAGTTCGTTATCAATGAAGGATCAGCGTGACGAGCTTTTCTTTTTTGCAATTGATAAATTTTTTTGGTTATTTACCAGCAATTAGGAAAATCCTAGTAGTCCATATCATAGCGCAGTTTAAAAACTGCCTGCTGGTAGTATGATGCATTGGAAGCCTGAATTTGAACGCAACAGTACAAAGTGCAACGACAAACAGGACAAAAAGACATTGAGAGCTAAATTTTTTAACAAAGAAAATATGTTAAATAGTAAACCGTGTTCTTTATTTATTTAAGTATCAACTATCGTTAGCTATTTACGCACTGGAAATGTACACAAATGGACCACCACATTTCAATGTGTGTAATAAATATGAAAAATGGCAGTTTTACTTCCTATTTAAAATTTACAAACTTTAATTTTCCTCAAAGTATTCCAAAACGAAAAAAAAATAATCTTATTCCGTTTATATAGGTGGGTAATTTCAAATTTTGTCAAAGCAATTAATCATTATCACTGATTTTCATATTAGACACATGTAAGGAGAAAAATGTTGATGAAAATATGTTGGAAAATTAAAATCATCCAAACTTCACTTTGGTGAGATTTATACATGTAATTTGGCTTCTTAACTCATTCAGTCTATTACTGAAAATTAATTTATACCGAGTGATGTTTAATCAGACTTAACATTCGTGATCAATCAATATTTCAGGTTCCAATCAGAGTGCCACATAAGGTATTTTGATGGGCTATGAGGAAAGGTGTAGAAGACTACTGGCTAGTTAAAATGGTGCACCCTAAGTACACCAATACTAGAAGTCGTGTTAAGGTTAATAATTCACTCTGTGAAGAATTTATTGCGAATGTTGATGTACATCAGGATTCAGCACTTAGTCCTATGTTGTGTATTTTGGTTTCAGAAGTATTGTAAATGGAGTTCAAAAGAAGAGGGCATTCGTAAGAGTTATTATGTGTAAATGATTTGGTCCTTACAACAAAGTCTAAAGAAGAATAAAAAAGTAGAAGAAAGGTCCAGAAAAAGAGAGTTTAATGCAGTGGAGCCAAGAGTAGCCTTGAAGTTAGAAATACGTTTTGTGAAATTCGTCTAGTCTAGTTTCCAGTCTAGTAAGCACTGTGTTCTAAGTTTATATGTAAGCATTTCAAAGGCGAGAATGTGGACGGAGTATTTCAAACTTCTATGCAGGACTAGCTCATTAATGCCTTGTTTTAAAGAAAAATTATGCAGTGACTTCTTCTGTTAAATAGAAGAGTTTAGTCAATTCATGTTAGAAGTAGGTTGAAAGAAACTTGTGTCAGAAGTGTTATTTTGTATGGAATTGGGCATAGGCAGTGAAGCAAAAAGATTTATATCGTTTAGAAAAAAAAAATCCAAAAATTATTCTGCAGATGTGTAACATTAGCCTGAGTAGCAAACAAAGTTCAAATGAGCTTAATTATGCAAGCTTTTCAAAGCATCAAAGATGTAATTCCGATCACGAGGTTGACCTGGTTAAACCACTTAAAGAGAATGGAGGAAGATAATCAGGTAAGAAAGTGAAGACATAGTAGTTAAGGGAGCACAGCCAAGAGGTATACCAGCAAATAAATGGCAAAAAGTAATAAGGGCATACTTGTTCCATAAGAAATTGAGTTTAGAACTAACAGACTAGATCAGATTGGGAGATTTATTAAAATATTTCGTTCAACCAATGCTAGTATGGAATACAAACGTTAAACCAAGAAAGATGTTGGTCAATCATTTATTGACTCTATTAGATACCTGCAACTCACGAATTGTGTTTTTGAACAAATCAGGGTAAAAAATTATGTTTTATCAAACTTTATTAATTTCGACATCGTTAACTTTTAAGCAGTATATATAAAGATGTTGTCACAACAAAAAAAAAAAAAAAAAAAAAAAAAAAAACCAGAAATTCGAAAATCAAACGTTTTTATTAAAACTTCAAGGATTAAGCGATTAGCACTAAATTTCTAGAAATAAAAGTAAACATTTTTAAAACGTCGTTTTTTTGCAAAAATTCATTTGAGGTAAACAAACATGTAAAAAAGTTTTCAAAAACACTCTTACCTAATAAATCAAAAAAAATTTAACGTCACTTCTTAAACATTTGTACAGTTTTCATAACGGTATTGCAAGTCTCGGCTGCACAAACTTGCATGCAGGCTCTCAAAACTTTAGAGTTCATTATAATTTTAATAAAACCAAATCATCTTGGTTTAAAAAAAATCAAAACATCTTGAAATTATCAAGGAAAATGCCATGGTCATTTATTTTTATATGATAATTTTCAACTGAAAGTATTTTGGCAAAGAGGGATGGCAGAGGATCGTTCGAACATCATACCCACATTAGTTTTAAGTAAATAAGTTACTTTGTTTATTATAAAATGTAGGAAAACAAATTTAGTTTGACAGAATATATGAAGATAACAAACCTTTTCTTGCATCTTCTGATGATAAGATGATGAGCCTTGTGAAAGCTTGAACGGTGCAGGTTCTGTTTTGGTTTTGGTGGCTACTGAAGGTAAACTATCTGGAGAGAACGACGGTAAGGGAAGAGCATGGAACTCGTGCATCTATAGGAAATGTATAAAAATGCCAAACAAATTGTTTAAAATCTTATTCAACCTTAGTTGAAAATTACTTTCTCAAAGTTTATTTATTCTGCCTAAAATTTTCTCTGTTGAATATTTGGTATTACTCAATCAAAAATAATTACATCTCATATTAAAAAAGATAAATTCACTAAAATTAAAACAAATACTACCACAATTATGTTAAAAGCATCTTTGTGATAACACAAATTTGGATTTTAATTTTTTTTTTTCTAAAAAAAATATAAACATTTCAAACTTAATCAATTCAATTCAAAATAGGCATATTTTTAAGCATAGATTTTCAAATGGTTATGGAACCAAAATAGATAGTTTCTCTCAGGAAAACATAACACTATTTGTTATGAGTTGACATACAGAGAAATTTGACTCAAAAAAGACCAAATGAGATTTTAGCTGGTTTAGGAATATAGTTGTACATAAAGCAGTTTTGGTTAATTTTGCAGTACTGTAACATGATGCTCAAGTTTCAATCATAGATAATCCAAAATTTTAGAATATTTTTTGAACAGTATATGAGAAAATTGTAAAGAATATTGAACTACACCTGAAAATGACTTCAAGCACAGTAACAAACCGACAACATAGGAATAGCAACCTGTCGGACATACTATTCCTAACAACGAACAGTTTAATCAGAAAAAAATTATCCAACTGGAAAATTTCAAAGAATTTCACTAATAATAATAGACTCCAGAAGCAAGAAACACAAAAGACCCATAGATCAAAAAAATGACACAATAATTTGAAAAAATCTGACCACAACAGGAAGCACTAACAAAGTATAAATTTTAAAACGAATTGCGTAGAATGATTTTGGAACCTAGCTGACTTCTTGAAATTTCTACTCAAACTAGAATTTTTGATGACTTGCATGGGTGGAAAAGGAAAACAAACAAATTTTGAAAAAAATAGAAAAAAGCTGTATTAGGTATAAAATAATTCATGTAAGTCAGCCAGACAATCTAGATTTCTGAGTATTTCATTATTTTATTTCTATGGAGCAAAAATTATTTTATTTTAAACAAAGAAAATCTTAATACCGTTTGTTATGTTACATATCTTATAGTTCATAGATGGCAGCTAAATTAAAAATTGAAATACTTGGTAAATCGAACACCAAAGAATAATTCAGAGCTACAACGGTCAACTTCTACAAAGAAGTGTATGTATAAAGTAAATTCCAAGACATGTGGTTCAAGCGTGTCAAGCCAATATAGGTAACAATTTTATTTAGTAAGTGAATGCATCAAATTTAAACACAACCTTAAAAATTACCTTTTGCTCAGCTAGCAACTGTTCCTTGATCTTCTTTTCTTTGTTTTCCAGTCTAATCTTATCACGATTTTCAAATGAAAATGGTTTCACTTCAGTTGGACGAGGTAATAAATCCTTTGAAGTATTAAGCTTCAAATTATTCTTAAAAAATAAAAATCGATGAGCCAATAATATTTGAGACTAAGTGCAGACTAATGTAATGAAGATTTTTAATTAAGTTTGATAGTTTTGACGTTTTTATCACTGAAAAAAGTTCTTACAGATAGAAGAAAAAAAGAAGAGTCAATTTATTTAAAAATAATGAGAGCTAACAGTTTAATAACAAAACATTCAGAAGATTACCATAATTAGACTAAGTGCCAAAAAATTACTTTTTTTATTCCACTAAAAATAAAAACAGTATCTTTGTCTTTAGCGAAAAATGTCTGAAAATTTTTTAACGGCCAATCGAAGTAACAAAAATGGACACGGATATGACCTCAGATTCTCAGAACACCTCAACATGAATAACAACAGGCCAAATGAAGGAAATATGGTTGATAAATCAAAATCTGCTGAAACACCATACTTATAGGAGTCAACTTTTCACCAAATGAAAGCAGAGAAGAAGTTAAATAAACAGAAGTTAGAGAGCATAGAAATTTTTGTGAAAAAAGTCATTTAATAATATTTATATTTGGAGTATGGAAACGTTTTTAAGCTCCAGTCGCATCTTTCTCACGTACACAAACAATTACCAAATACTAATGTAGGCTAAGATGGTTTTATGCTCGCATGTGGCACCTCCTCGCATAGATAAATAGAAATTGTAAATCTATACTCCCCCACCCCACTGTCCAAAAACTTAAGACCCAGGATATTTTTATTTAGGACTATTAGGCCAGATAATTCCAAACAATGAAGGCAGATAATAGATGGCCGTTGTTGAAGGTGTCAGCATATATTTTGGCAAGCATCACGACCAATTCCGTGTAGCATATGTAGTGTAGGGACTAAGTACGCGACTCTACTTTGTAAACTGTGTAGTTCAAATCTCTTTGCTCAAAAATTAATAGATACAGAAGCATGGACACAGAAACAGCATGCTGTGTGAATTGGTCCAAATTTCTATTCAGACTTGTCTGACTAGGGTATATCGGGATATATATATATATATATATATATATATCTATCATGAACGAATATACCTCCATGGATGAAGACATCAATCAACTACTTTCTGGGTCTGGTCCCTTTAAGGATGAATATATTGAGCAACTACTTGCTGAGTCTGACCCATTCATGGATGGATATACCTTCACGGATGAAAACATCGAGAAAATACTTGCTAAGAAATGTATTCATCCGTGGGGGGATGAATACATCGAGCAAGCTGACCCTGAAACACTCAAGGGTTTCGTTTTAAAAAAAATCCCTGCTGAGTTTATTTTCCAGAAGCTGTTAAATAAAGGCTGTTAAAACCTCTCTGACTTTCTGTACTTAAACCACATGCGAAGGAGAAAACACTCTTGAGAAGATTCACATTATCTACATTTTCGTTTAATGCGTCGTCCTTTTCAAAGTCATATGTTGAAATACCATAA
>JAUZNK010074803.1:0-13710 GCA_035046665.1 Euphysa ruthae | reverse complement strand
GAGCTTACGGTCAAAAAAACCATTGTTCTCAAAGGGGGGTTGAACCCGCACCTTATTGACAAAAAACCAAAGACTTAACCGCTCGGCCAGACAACCAAATATATCTAGTCTCTCAAGAATATCTTAATTTATCTATCATCTCTTCTCTAGCGAAATGCTAAAATATATATAAAATATATATATATATAAAAAAAACTAAAATTTGTAAATAATTATCTGCCTTCCTGATTAAAACTTTACAATACCAAATTTCATGTGATGAATTGACCCCAAGCTGAATATCAGTTTTTACATATTTATAAAGAAATATTTTGGAAAGCAAAAGATTACTGCTAAAATTGCAAATATTCAGACTGACTGTCCAAAATTGCATTTTTCTACAATTTCCAATAAGTATCATGGAGCAAGATTCATTAATTCTCAACTTCAAGCTTATCAAACCCAGCCTTTTTAAAAATAAAAATCCAAGCATGTATTTATAAATTATTTTTAAAAATATTTAATAACATTAAATAATAAGTATTAATAAAATATTTATCTTTACGTAAAAATAAAACTGATGCTTTTCCAGAAAGTAAAACCAAAGAAATTGATCAAAATCATGTCAATGGAACACACAGTTACCTTATTTTAGGGGGAATGCCACCGTCTGTTGCTTCAACTACTATACTATATTCTTTAGTGGTTTCCCAATCAAGATCTTCTTTTACAGATATATCACCTGTCGATGCATTTACAAAGAACTAAAAGTAAACAATTCCAATCACAAAATGTAAATAAATTGAATTCTTGCAACACTGAAACAATGTTAGTTTTTTGTTCCAAAAAATAATGCTGAAAAACCACTTTTTATTCTTCAGCGTGTCTTCTATTTACAATGAATAAACGTAACTTTTCTTTTAATTAAAAACAAAAAAATCTAAACCTATTATAAGAAGTTTCTCAAAGCCAGATACTTTTTATTTTTTTGACAACCTAATTAGAACTATTTCTATTTTTAGATATTCAATCTATTTCTCTAATTTGGAATCTTGAAAAAAAATAATATATATATATATATAAATAATGATTTTGCAGGTTGATAAAAAATAAAACTTTAGGAAGAGGGCGTAGTTTCGATGGAAGCTACATTGGTATAACTCCCACTGAAACGAAGCCCTCTTCCTACAGTTTTATTTGAATTGACTCTGAAAATCTGAAATAAAGAAATTTGCGCTACTAAGGTTTGCACATCAGAGCTTTTGTGAGCTTTTATATCCTCAAAGATAATCAATGTAAAATTATGAATATTCACAATATACTTAAATCTATACTCAAAAATTGCACACTTGGTATAAGAACCTTAATTCACCACATTTATGAAGTACTATCGAATCAAATAAAGATAAATTGCATGATCTGAAAAAAACGACAAAACTTACCACAATGAATATCTTAAATGAAATGAAATAAATAGTGAACGGTCTCATGAATAAGATAATAGAGGGGCTGAATGCCCTTTGTAGGGAGGAGGTATACTTATAGCAGACAAGTAGAAAGAAGAAACAATTGGTATTGTGACAAAAACTGCATTAAGGAGTCAAGTATTTGATAATATGATTGTCAATTCTGGTCAGTTCATGCAGACTTAGTGAAAAAATGAGGATGAATTTTGTGATGATTAACTAAGTAACTAAGCAACTAAGTTTGGGAACAATGAACTTGTCATAATTGGTTGTGACTTTAAAAGCCATAATGTACAGTTATGTGGAGTTAATAAAAAGGCTATGGTTTTGGTAGTAGAAATAAGGAAGAGGTAAGGTTGTTTGAGATTGGAAAATTAACAGACATGGTCATTTTTAACAAATTGCCTAATGATGAGAATGAGTTTAGGCATATGACATGGATAGAATATTACCTTTTTAAACAATCAGACAACAAGGTAGTGAAGGATGGGAAAGTCATAGCAGATGAAAAGTGTGTTTCCCAGCAAAGGTTGTTATTAATAATATTATGAAGAGTTCTAAGAAAATTAAGGAAAAATATATGTGCAGTCGGAAAGTCTGGAAGTTGAAGGAAGAGCATATAGTAAGATTTAGGGCAAATTCTCAAATCTTGGCCATGATGGTAAGGATAATGTTGATAAGGACAATGTTGAAAGTGCCTAGACTTCCTTGAAGAATAGAATTTTTGAAGCCACTGATGTTAGCTGTGGATGGCCAAGAAAGCCAGCTACAATTAAACAGACTTGGTGATAAAACGGTGAGGTAGACCAGTGTATAAAGAAAAAGATCAGATTTTGGAAAGAATGGAAGGTGCACATAATATTTACTTAAAAGCAATGAGCGCATGATTCAACAATGCGCTATGCTCATATAACAATGCACCATGTTTGCAGAGCTACAAAAAAGTATCTACAGAGGAATGAAGTAAGTGGAATTAATAATGAAGATTAGCAAAGGAGTGATCAATGAGCTACTCAGAAATAGAATTGATGTAGATAAAATGCCTTTTGGCTTTTCCTATGGTATGGCACTACATGTGCAATATATTCAAGAAAGAGAAAAGTTCTGTTCTTCACCTTTGTAGATTTAGAGAAAGCTTTTGATAGTATCACATAAAGTAATTTGTTACGCAATGAGGAAATTAAATGTGGATTAATGACTAGTTAAATAGTACAGTCTACATACACTAACACCAAAAAGTGTGTTAGAATTAATGATTTACTCAGTGAAAAACTTAGCATAAATGTTGGTGTGCATCAGGACTAGGTACAAGTCTTGTGTTATTTGATTTAGTTTCATAGGCATTAACAATGAAGTCAGATCTTAGTGTCCATGAGAATTATTGTATACGAATGATAATTTTCTCTAAAACTGGCTCTATGCACAAGTTATTTGAAGATTTTGAGAAGTGGAAAAAAGGACTAGAAGAGAAAGAATAAGATTGAATGCAGAAAAAGCTAAAAACTAGCAGTAGTGAAGTCAAGCAAAAGTAGCCTTGAAGTCGAAGAGTGACCTTGAAGTCAGAAAGTGGCCTTGTTAAGTTTGTAGGAAAGGAGTTCATAAGAACTTATTTTTTTGCCAAAGTTGAGAACACAACGTACAGAGGAAATGAAAAGACCAGAAGTAGTTCAAAAAAGATATGGCAAGAGAAAATAAGGAAAAATGTGATGCTGAGAAATTTATGTTTAGATGCAACACAGCATGGGATAGGTTAGAGGACAGCCATTAATGTATCCTATCTAACCTATTGCTAGTATAAAATGTAGATTTTAATCTGGGAATTATTATGGTCTCAAGATTTGAGACCAAGTTAAAGCGCAAACCTAAGCAAAAATATAGCTTTCTCGATAAAAATTATTTGTGCAATAAGAAGTCGTAAGTAAGTCGTTTTCTAAAGAACTAATAACACTTGTAACTTGAGAGTGGTTCAATGTCTTTAGATAAATAACAAGTACTCAAGTATAATTTTTAATTTAAAGTTTGGCTGTAAGTCTTCATGTTATGGTATAAATATAAAATCTCACCATTCTTTATCAATTTATATCAAACCTTTCGTAAGAATTTAACAGATTGCATAAAATCAAACAACCTCAAAACATATTCTGGTTGACAAAAAAAAATCTATTTAAAAACATAGGCTCGAAAAGCTATAAGTACATAGGATAAATTAAATGCTTTTGTTTAATCTAAAGGGACAAAAATAATAAAAATTTATATTATTATATAAAAATTATAATAAATATCATTTGGTAGAATAAACATATTCTATTTAAACCCATGTATAAATTTTTATTAAATTTATGAATAATAATATAATAATTTATGAATAATAATAACCTGTTCTGATTGGAGATGATAACTGATAATTGAATTTTTTCCTTTATCTTTATCAGTTGCACTCACACGTAGTACAAGTGTACCTATCTTTGCTGACTCATTCACTTCTGCAGAATAATCAGCTAAAATAATTGAAAATATAATTTGATTAAAAGGACAGGAAATACAGTAGTAATGTCATCAAGCAGATCATGATTACGTAGTGTAACAATGAAGACAAATTGAGCACCAAGTGTGGTTATATTAATGAACTGGCAAATGTATATTAATCTTTAAGCATGACAAAAATCAAACGCCATGACGCCATGTGTAAAAATTTAAGCAGAAAAATCCAGATAGCGTGGCCTCATGTGATTTTTTATAATTATTTAAAAAAATATTTACATGAAGCATGGATAAAAGAATTAAAAGTTTGTTAATGTTTGTGTAAATTGTATGTTAGAGTATATGATATACAAAGGGGAGCATAAAAATTGAAGCTATTATTTTTAAAGAATGAATGAAAGAATGCCAAATTAGAATTTAATTAGTCTTAAAAATCTTTTTGGAAATTACAAAATAAAAAAATTTCTACAACAGAAAAAAATTTAGCAAATAACAAGGATGAAACTAGTTTTAGAAAACAGCACAATAAAAACAAACTTGATATTTAGAGTAATGAAAATCAAACTCCATTCAACCTTGAGGTTTTTAAATAGATTAATAAAATTACCAACTGTTTAAAAAATGGATACAAAAAGACATTAACAAAATTAACACTTTTAAGCCAGCTATCATTTTTATTCAAATACGGTAAAAAATTGCATAAATAAAATCCATAACGTATTCAATTAACCCTCTGCATGCCATCCCCGCAATATTCTGAGATTTTGATGTAATAAAAATATACCAGTCCCGGAATATTCCAAGATTAGCGTGCTTTCGATAAAAGAATTTTAATAGACTGGAGTTCCATAGATTTAGAAATGTTTTGGGAGTTCAAACAGATTCAAAACATTGGAAAGAAATTTTTTTCTTTTTTACTTAAAAATGACCAGTCTATAAAATATACACTCACACCAGCAGACAAGCATTAAATTTGCATAAATTATCAAAGGATGGATTGATGAAAAATTTCTTACAAAGCACAGTAACAACTAACTATAAAAAAACACTGTAACAAAACTGAAATATAGGATCAATGAGGAAGGCAATGAAATCCTTAAAAACAAAGATGTGCCAAACAAAATGAACAGAACAGCTGTTAAATGTCCATAAACAAAAAATCCTTAAGTACATCTTATAAATCCTGCTAAAAACAAATAAGGAAAACATTAATGATTTTCATCCATCACTTTTAAGAAATGTGACACAATTCTTGAAAGAAAATGTCAGTATTAGCGCTTAATCGGAAAGAGTTATATTTCACACTACTCTTCAATGAAAAAGAAAGCTGGATAAAGATGGCATTTAAGTTTTTACGGTTAGTACGTTTATACCATGACAATGGTATTGCAGTATTTAAAAACGTAAGTAGTCTAGAATCAGAAAAAACCAAAAAGAATTTCAAAAACATTTTCAAGTCAGTGACCTGTATGTTACCATGATTTTGTATTCATGCTATTTGTACCAGAATGATCACAAAAGAAAGAAATTGTTTTGTAAATTGATGCAAATATTTTTTTCTTTGAGACCTTCATCATCTGCTTCTTAAAAAGATGGTAATTGTAATTTTTTAACAAATCAACAAACTTTTCAATTTTAATTTTCATTACAGGTGTAACAATATAGTTTTTCTAATATAAAGCAGTACACTCACCTGAAATAAGATAAGTGTGATTTTAAAAATTCATATTCACATACACAATAATATTTAAACTCTTACCTTGTGCAAAAACAGGTCGTTCGTCATTCACATCAATCACAGAAACAAAAACCTGTAAAGCATAATATGATTTGTTAGTAAGATTAACTAATCAGGCAAAGGATTCTTGTAACCAAAAGTATTTATTTGTCAGAATTTATTTTTAAGAGCAAAACTCTATATATACATATGTACATTACATACGTTACGATACGATACAATACTGAACACTAAAATACTAAACAATGCATACGTACATGCATACATACATGCATACGTACATGCATACGTAAACGCATACATACATACATACGTACATGCATACAACTGCGTACACACACGTGCAGCACATGCGTGCACATGAGTGCACATGCGCATGCATGCACACGCACACATAAATACATATGCAAATTATTTATTAATAATTTAAAAAAATTTGAAATTTAATTAACCTTAATTTAATTAACACGCACACAAACCTTTAATTACTGCTTAATTTAAAAAATCTCTGGAAATTAATTTCTCTGGAATATATTTCATTGGAAATAATCAGATTGGAAAAACTGCTGGAAGTGATTACCCATATAAACACACTGTGAACATAACTAAACTTACTGCTAGAGTATGATTGTTTAATTAGTGATAACACTAATCAGTTCAAATATAGTTCCTAATAAAATCTATTTAACAGAACAAGCTTTATAAAGAATTAAAAACACTTTGTTTCTTACAAAATGAAAAAAGAATATATAATAATTTAGCAAAGTTTACTTTTTACTCAAACTAGGGTCAAACTACAAACCAAATTGGGTAAATTATTTTACCTGGCATGAAGAAGTTCTACTTAAATCCCCTTTGTCTGATGCAACAATCTAAACACAATTACAGTCAACTGAGCTAATATAAATTTTGATTTATATTTTTGTTTTTTGTTCACAAAACATTTTGTGAACCAAAAACAAAAATTAAATTATATTGATTAAAAAAAGAACAAAAAAAATTTTGACGAATTTTGATAAAAATTTCATTTTATTGTGAAAGTAAATATTTCATTGTTATTAATGTTACAAAGTAAGCGCTTTATAGTATGTAATAACTTTAAAGTAGTTTTTGAAAAAAAAAAAGAAAAAACTCTTGTATTGTTGTAACATAAAATATAAAAGCAGAAGTGAGATTTATAGTAGTTATCTGTAAAAGTATATGCAAGCTGACTACACGCGAAGGCGAACGGCTACATGCAAACTGACTTTCAGGTACGTAACTTACTAATACACGATAAAATTCTAAACCCATCATCCAAGCTCATTATAAACAAATTTTAAAAAACAAATAGCAAATGGATTGGATGCAGTAAACTAAGAATTTTTTAAAGCCACCCTTAAAAATAAGAAAATAAAAATGGACAAGAAAATATATTTTTTTTGTACAAGATGAGTTGAAACCAACCTATAAAAATCCCACACCGCAAGTTTCAAATGAACAAACTATTTTGTGCCAAAAGACAACGTATTAATAGCACTTTTGAAAAAATATTCTCACTGTAAGATTGTAATTTTCTTTTACTTCTCTGTCCAGTAAACTTTTTACTTTTAATTCACCGTCATTGGTAACATAAAAAAAATCACTGTGAATTGTGTAAACGATGTCTCCATTATCACCAGAATCAGCATCAATGGCATTAACTTTCAAAATAAATGTATCTACTGCAGCAGATTCTAAAACATCCCCAATGTATACCTGTTGACTGAACTCTGGGCTGTTGTCATTCACATCCTAAATTCATAATAATTTTTCCCTTGCAACATAAAAAACAAAATTTAGTTGTTATTAACTATAAAAATCAGACTTTTTTTAAAAAATATTATCTTTAATGGTTTCTCTCCCAAAAAAGTATAACATAAATTCAAGATATAAATTAATTCTAAGTAAAAAAAAGCTTATATGAAATAAGAAATTTTCAAAGTGCACACACCACAATATACTAAATTCGTTAATTCCAATTACATCAGCAAATTGTAACAAAAATTCCAATATAAGAGAACACATGGAAAAAAAAAAAAAAAAAAAAAAAAAAAAATCTGCAACCAAACTCTCTTTTGCAAATATTTTTATTTTCAAATCTTTTTTTTTTAAAGAAATTATTTTAGCGTTATAATAACGCTTTGAAAGATTTTCTGCCTGGACTAAGCTCCCTACCCCCTAAAGCAGAATTTTTATTAGAAGAATTTGGTTAACGCAATCAAAAAAATGGTCAATCTATCAAGCCTGTCTTCTTAGGATACATTTCTGAGGGTCTAATAGCATACCTGAACTTGTACAGTTAAGGTCCCTGTTGAAGACAAAACTGGCATCCCACTGTCATGTACAACTAATTCAAGTTTAATCACATCCATCAATTCCGCATCAAACAATTTTATTACTTTTATTTCACCAGAAGTACTATTAATAAGAAAGTGCTCAGCACTGTGAATGTTTTTGAAACTGTATTCAAGAAATTTATTTTCACCACTGTCAAGATCTGCTGCCTAAATAATAATTAAGCAAAAAAATGATTGTCCCTGTTAAAACATATTTTTGATAAATCGACAAAAATATGGGCAACAGAATATTTCAAGGGAGATAAACCATGAATATGGATTTAAAAATTAGTCAACACTTCATACTTACATTTGTGACCTTGGTAGACTTGTGTTTAAAACGGCAGGCAGTTCATAAGTCTGGATAATAAGAACTTGAAATTAAATAATTTTTAAATTTAATAATTTAAACAAAATTGCATTTAACAGTCATCAGTATACCAGCATAAATATTTATTTTTCATCATAAGACTTGCAAAATCCGCACTTTTATCAGCAAGTAATTGAAAAAAAAAAAAAAAAAATGCACAACACAACAAGACAAAGAGTGTAGTCATTTCTATTTCTTTCTTTTAATTCACCTTCATCTGCATTACAAGCAAAAAAGAAAGCTTAGAAATGTTGAAGCTAGGAGAAAAGTCATCTTATCAAGGCTTATTTTTACTAGCTGACGACTCACAGGATATTCCATTTCGTGCGTCCTTTTGTATACGTAACAGAAAAACCTTAAAATAAAAGTTTGAAAAACAAAAACAAAAAAAGTAGTAAATAATACATTACATTTGATAAAAATTTTGATAAATTAATTTTTAAATCAACTAATCTATCTAGGGTATATTTCAAATGCACTGCAGAACCCTTGAAACTTGAACTATGCAAATTAATTACGATATTTATATGATTGCGCTAGCATAATATTTCTGATGATCTCCATAATGCTTGCTCACCATTTTCAGCATTCTGCTATACCGTATTGATTAACTTTTAAAGGTCAAAATAGGGAAAATTTTTAAAATGCATTTATAAGGGACACACCAACCTTCAGAGTTATTTTAAAAATAAATACCTTTAATGTAAATATGATGACACCAGCTTGGTTCTCAATGACTTTTGTTATATTTGGAAGATTTGTGAAAAAAGGGGTGTTGTCATTATTATCAAGAACTGTGATAGTTACAGAAGTTTCACTGAACCTGGGATTAATGAGTGCATTATCGACTACTTTAACTTTTAATATGTACTTTTCTGTGATTTCGTGATCAAGAAGTGCATTATTTCGAATTTCTCCATTAGTTGAGTTGATAATAAATCTATAATATGATTTTAGATTAGAACAATGCAAGATAATGGAAAAAATTAAAATTTTTACTTAAAGAAATCTAGCATAACTGAATAACAAAATTCATAAGAATGATAAATAACTGCTCAGTCATTCTACCGAAGATTCATTTTCTACAACAAAATCAGATTATAATTTATTTAGTAATTTATTATTTATTTTATGCAATAATGAAATTGTGGCACAAAACTTTTACTTCAAATTTTTCATTTGCATAAGCAGCTAATTACCAGATCATTAAGTAACATAAGTTACCATGTCATATGTTACCATGTTACCATGTTGGACTTGATCCATGCTGAATATTATAATATTATAACCAACACAAAACTTAAAAATTTTACTTATTTCACATTTCTAGTCTGACAACTTTTTATAATAAAAATTTCACAAAACATGCGCAAAACATTCTTTAAACATTGAAGTAGTTTTTTGCTTATATGGAATATTGGCTCACATTGCTATTTCAATGAAGACCCTAAGATATTTTAATGAGGATTCCCAAATAAACCTAAAGGTCTTATTTTATACACAGGACAAGGACAGAGATATACCATCTAAATTCTGCCATAATATGCTACCCGAAATTAGATGGTGTTTTCACTGTAAACGCAGTCATCAAGTGAGCTCGAACCATATACTTTTTCAATACAGTCTCCATAGTTCGGCTCCTTAGACCATTGCACCTCGAATCCACAATTTTCTACTCTCTTGAGTTATACTTCTAAAAAGGCTCACAGTGACATACTACTGCATAAGATTTAAGACTTATTATATTTTGCATTAAAAATTTTAGGCACTAAACTTCTTATTTGCTTAACTGTGTTCTTAAACCTTTTATAATTTTTTTTTAAATTTTATTTCAAGATAATAAATTTATAATTTAAAAAGCATTTCTAGCAATTGTTTAGCAGTTTGTCATAGATTTTTAACAATGCATAAGTAAAATCAACATAATTAAGAATTTTATTAACAATACGCCTAATTACAAACACATCCCAATATGCAGCACATGACCCATTGAGCAAGACTAAAATGGTTGCAAAGTACGTTATGTGGAACAATTGCAGGAGGATAAAAGAAATTTCAGTTAAAAATTATAAGGTTGTGAGGATGTTACTGTGAGTGATGCGGTGGTGTGTGTGGGAAGGGAGTTGTGGTGTGTTGTATCAAATAATTACACTAATATTTCCTGTTAAATACGAACCAAAAAAAATTTCTTCTCCCTACGGTAAATTAGTAATGCATAAAACTCCAGTGAAAATTATCAAAAACAGCTACTTTGGGGATCAGTCATCAGATATAACCTTCAGCATTTGTATTAAGGGAATTTGACCTAAAGGCTAGAATTATTTTATGAATTCAATGCCCAAAAACAAAAAGAACAGTTATAGCCAATTAACCTAAGGGCGCAAGATTCTCATCAGGACCATTTAATTTCTCTAGGCATTTCGATAGAGTATAGTGCTAAATTCTCAAGGTTATCTGAAATCCTTTAACATTTCATCCGAATGAGAACATATTTTTGAGAATATCCAATAAATCTATATAAATAGCCGGTACACAGCAAGATATTTCAATTCCTTGCAATAAAGTATTATTCTGAAAGAATTTTCAAACCTACAAGACAAAAGTTTAAAAAACAAGATTTTTCAAATTTTTTGAAAGAATTTATTTTTTTATTCTACCCAAAAAGTCAACATTTTTGAAATCTCAAATATGACTCAGAAACAAAACTAAAAATTAACATCAAATATGAATCAGAAACAAAGCTAAAAATGAACAGATATTTAGAACAATGTTAAGAACAATATCAGCAAAATGTTTCTTTTTAATCCTGATTAAAATTACCAGTGTAATGCCATGCCATGTCTTATATTGAACTAACAATTTTACCTGTTCCAGAAAAGATTTCAGTGAAAAAGTGGGACTTTTTTTCTTGCTAAGAAATTTTCTCAAAAGGGAATGGTGGCTTATTCAAGGAAATACGATATGTTTGTGAATTATTTATGTGTTAATTTCAATTCTGTGGGTATATATTCAAGAACTTCTTATATTATTGTGTGTGTACCTTCACAATTTAGATGTTATGTAACTCAACAAAAGTAAACTAGTTTTAGAAGTTAAACTACCATAATTGGGCACTTTAACAAAATAAAAAGTCTTTGACTGTTCGTTTTAGTAGGAACTCTGTATGGTCTGTATTTTATTTTATTATCAAAAAAAAATGAAGAACGGTTTTTCATAAATTTCAAAACGATCAAAATGATCATATCTGGTCTAGTGCAGGCCCCAGTTTCCAACAATCTTAAAAAATACCACCTGACAAACGCAAAAATTTTATTCTTAAATTTAACTTTCTATAACATGGCCAAAATTTTATTTATTTCTTACTGTAAAAGAGTCACCAATTTAATATTATCTGGTCCGTATAATTACAATCATTATCAGACCCATCTTAGACAACTCACTTTTGAGATATGGAATCTATGGAGATCAACTGGAAAAAAATCTATACAAATTATAGGTTTGTCGGTACTTATTACGTTATAGCTAAAGAAATGCTTTCTTCTATCACAAGAGATTTTGAACTTGTACAATGTTATAAACATTTTTAAGTACTTAAAATAGGCATGAACCTGACAATAAGTTTGAAATAAACACAAGGTTAAATCTAATCTCTTACATGTCACTATTTAAAGTGTAGCTAACATCACCAAAAGTGCCTTTGTCAGCATCAGTAGCTTGTAACGTACCAATTAGTGTATGTAAGGTTTCGTTTTCAAATAGCTCAAAATTATAACTATCTTCTGTGAACAGTGGTTGGTTATCATTGATATTTTCCAAAAACACATTGACAGTGGCGTTTCCGAAATATTTTTCTTCGCTCAACTTTTCTGTAGCTACCACCTTAAAACACAATTTTCAAAAGTTGACCTTTGTTTAGTCTAAATTTGTTTAGTCTAAATTACAATACTTTGAAAAATTTTTATGAAAGCTAAATTTAACATGAAAGCTGTAACGTGGATTCCCTATTAAGAGATAGCATAAAAAAAATTGAAATAAAAGTGAATTGTGAGAAAAAATATAATAACAGGAAAAATAGGTACCATCAAGTGTGTTAACGGCAATCATATTTGACTAATGACAACCATGCATATGACATTCTGATGAGTGTAATAGAAAATTTTGATTTTTGCTAAACCTAATTGGTCCTGGAGTCTATTTACTGAGAATAGTTAAATATTTAAAATAGAAAAGTAAGTTTGACCAGTGCTCAATTTCACAAAACATGCTTCTCTGCCTCTAAAAGATATAGATAAAGAAATTAACATTGAAAATAGATGTTTGATATTTGTCTCATTTTGGACATTTTAACATAAAAATGAATTCAATGTGACTCCACAAAATTTAGATCGTTTTTTAGAGAAAGTATGTTATTTCTGATTGAAAAGTTGACCAAATAAAAAACACAACTACATTGTTTTTGATTGGAAAATTGATCAAATTTTGGTCTCGTACTGAAATATGGGATTTTTCAAAAAGGTGACCATATAAATGAAATGATACCTAACATTAAGCAAGACATCTAACACTAAACAAAATTTGAAAATTGTTGATCTGTGTTTGTTTTCCAAAAAGATTTAAAAATTTTTTTTAGACAATATTTTACCATATTACCCTAAAACAAGAATTTTCCCAAAAAATCTGGCTCTGTCACTGTTCATCATTAATGGTTTATGGTCCCCATCATGCAAAATTTTAGAAATAATGAACGGTTACTGAGAAAAATGTGTTAGGTAAAGACAAACTTACATACGGATAGACAGAGGTGAATTTATAGGACCCAATCTGACAAGCCGAGGGTTCAAAAACTAAATTTTTTTATCATGACTTCATGCAAGAAAATTTAATGAACAGTTTTTAAGATAAGTGATCATATCAACGACAGGTGGACAAACTACGCGGATTTATTGGATTCCTATCAGATTAAACTGGGAATATCATAGAGTGTAAGGAACAATAAAAGAAACAAGGAAATTTGGTGCCACATGAGCAAAACTGTATATTATTTTTTAGCTTTACTTTATATAAAGCATATAAAAAAAGTTGCAAAAAGAACTTAGTATAACAAGTCCGTTTAAGATTAAATAGAAGAAACAAAATGGGTAACTGAAAGCAAAAACAACTACTTAGAATTAACTAATATCTAATAAGTAAACACGTTTTAACATATTTCCTATCAAATTGATCAAAAGAATATTTTCTTTCACGTATCCTACCCTAAGATGATGTAACAAAAAAAAAAAAAAACCTTTGGAAAATAATTATATATATATATAAAATATA
>JAUZNK010074802.1:0-30254 GCA_035046665.1 Euphysa ruthae | reverse complement strand
ATATAGTTTTGCAATTGAAAAAGTATGCAGACCAATCATATATCAATCGTATGATCATTCATCTAAACTTGGAATAAAATAAATAAAGTGACCCAATAACCAACTTTTATTCACAGTTTTTGATGATATTCAGATACATTAAACGATTCCCATGTATCCCATCCCATTATAGTCCAAAAAGACTCAAAGAAATATTATTTTAAGAAGGGCATAAATAGGAAAAAGAGATGGATTGAGTAAATAGGCAGATAAACACAATGTTTCAAAGTCCAATCATGATCGAGAAATACATAAGTTAAACGTAGGATTATCCTAAAAAATACTATTGTAGCAGATACACTAAGTATAAAAGCACAAATCCAAAGACACCAATAATTGAAGATCAATATTGTATTCACGATGAAAATTAGGAGGTGACCAGGGAGGAAAAAGTACGATATGAATTACGAGCAGAAACTGATAAAAATTTCTTGTGATTATAGCTCGTCTTGAACAGGTTTTCCATTGTCTTAAAGTTTTTTATGTATCAAAATTATGATGTTATAATTATAACATTTTTGTTTGGGCACAAAAGGCAGAATTTGTCATCATTGTGATGAGTCAGAAGCTTCCAGAGGTAGTGATGAAATTGGAAGCTGTTTGAATAACTTCTTGGTTTCCAAACATATCAGTAATGAAGTAACTCATGTTGTAATCTTGTCTGATACCTGTGCAGGACAAAACCAAAACAAAAATCTTTCATCAGCAATTTAAGAAATAACAAAAGAATCAATTTGAAATTGCTTTAAGCCCTGGCATTCACAGAGTGAGGTGGGTTGTTCATACTACATTTGAAGAAGCAGTAAAAGATGTTTATGTGTATAGTCCTTCTGAGTACTATACCATAATGAAAATGGCTTGAAGATCTCAACCATAACAAGTTGTTATTTTGGGTACTGACAATTGTCTGATTTATCATTTAGGCAAGTATTCAACTGAAAAGGTATAAAATCGAAATAGATGTCTAGATGCTAATGGCAAAGTAAAAACAATATCTTGGTTGAATGCAAAAGTGATGTATCTTGGTGTATTCCCACAAACAGTCCAACATTATTGGTTTTGTATCACAGTTCCGTCATGATGAAGATGTTCTCGTAATTGACACATAAATTATTCCAAACCTGAAAGCATCCGAAAATTTAAATTGACAAAAGAACAAAAACAAGAAGCAAAAAGTCAGAAAACTAAATCAGAATGCCAATACAGTGTACCATGGGTTTGATGAGCTTTAGTGGTGAAGTTGATAGTGCTGGTGGTAGTGAAACAGAACATGAAGATGATACTGAAATATAGTTGATGGTGAATCATGAATCTTGTGTTGTTAAATAGAACTTTAATTTTTTGTTATACTGTGATGATTAATTTTTGTTTTCAAATTGAAATTGATGTGTTTTTATGTCTAAAATCATCTAAGGGATGTATAAATAAATGTAGGAAACAATGAACAAAGAAGCAAAGTTTGTTTACAGTAACTAGCACATATTTAAGATTGCCTTAACATAGATTCAAGAGGTATCTTCTTCAAAAAAGGGCCTATCTCAAAAAAAAATTTTTCAGAAATAGCCTATCTGGAATAATACTAGGGCTCAGACTCCTTAACTACTTAATTTAACAAACCCCACTGTTGACATCTTACAAGGCACCATAGTTTATGACATAAAAATATTGTAATAATGGTCAGAGTGCCTGTAATTTCTGTTAACAGAAAATATCTTTATTTGGTAATTTACAAAAATTCATAAATAAATAGTTAGGCCCTTGCTGAAGATAACTAACCTTTCTATCAAAGTCCATCGTAAACCAACATACACTGGCCAGTATCTAAATTTCAGTTTCAATTCAAAATCTGCTAAAGAAAGTTAATTCCTTATTTATGCGTGTCAAGAACGTTATCGCTGATCCGAACGGCCTCAAAAATGAAGACAAAAATCTTAAAAATAATAAAATAATTAAATTTCTTTCCAATATTCTGCGAAAAATTGCAAGAATTTTTTTTGGTTTTAAAAAACTTAATCACTGTCGATTATATTTCGCAAAAAATTAAGTATTACTGATTGTATTGATGTTTTTTTTTTTTTTAACTATTATTTACCTAGATAAGTTTTCTTAGCATACTATAATTTAGTAATTGATATGTTTTTACAATTCCATTATAAGAGGTCTCAAGGAAATAGCAATGATTTATAAGAAAAATATGGAAATGAGACTTCTCCTAATGGAATAATTAAGACATCTTACAGAGTACTATCACGGGTTTCGAACAGTGCAGTAAAGGCATCAATAAAGATTATAATTGAGACATCATTTGAAATTAAGGTGTCTTTAGAAGTGTATTATCAACCTTTAAAAGACATCTCAATTGAGGCAGCTAAAAGCAAGTTAGAAATAAGAAGTGTCTTTGATAACCTAATTAAAAATGACTAGTTAAAAGAATGAAAGATGTTTCAAACGAATTAATTTAGAAGTCTCAATAAAAATAATTTAAAATGTGATAAATAGCTTCAGACATCTAAAACTTTGAAGTCTTATTCGTTTCTCATACATCTTCAGATATCTTAGCGGCATCTTATGCTTGACATCTTACAAAACAGAAACAGAAGAAAATGCTAAATATGTTAAAATCTTTTGCAAACATTAGGTGCTCATGTGGAAGCCAAAAATTTATATGGTTTTGAGCTATTTGGTGTGGCCAAAAATTTAAACTGGAGTACGTCTTATTCCCAATAAGAAATTTTAATGAAATTTATTTGGGGAGAAACTAAGAATTGAGTTGGCTTACGTTTTTCGTCATTTGGTTTTTGAGGCTGATGAAATGTTATACAAAGGATAAACACCTTTGTAATAAAGATGTTTGGTTTCAGTGGTTGTTTAAAATTTTTTTCAATAGGAGATTGAGAAGCGTCTTTCAATGACATCACTCATAAAACACAGAGCTGCAATTAAACTCCACAGAGATAATGAGGTAAATGGATTTCAATTGTTTACATTTTTAATTTCTAGATAAATGATGTGGTAATTAGAATTCTAAACAATAGATATGTATTCTGTTAGTTTATGTACAACCCTCATTACTTCATCATAATTCTAAGCCTACCCACTTTTTATCTACTCCATATTGCGGCAGGTTGGGAGTTGGGTTGAAGCTATGAACTTTATAATAATTTGTTTCGGAAATCTGAAACCATATTGTCCAAAAATTACTTTAAAAAACTCCTTTGTCTGGTTAGCATGTTAAAATTATTTTTCCTCACATCCTCTGGCAAAAATGGAAGATTATATATATAGTGATTGTGGCTATTTATAACCATATACAAAAAAAAAAAAGAAGTCTTACTATCCAGTGAAGGAACATTCAGTTACTAGTCACTAGTTTGGAGTCAGAGAATTATTTTGTATTTATGATTATTTCATATTTATGGCATCAGCAATCAAAGTAACTTAACAAGATTCCTGACTAGAAATATTTTTTCTTTACTATGGGACATTTAATATGTTGGCTATATATAAGAAGTTATTTGTTGGAATTTTAATTACATTTTTGAAAAAATTGTTTTTTGCATAAATTCACTATTTATAGAGAACCTACTGAGATCGTCATACGTTTGATTTCACTTTAAATCTTTGTAGTAAAATACAAAAAAAAGAAAATAAAAATAAAAATGAGAGCCAAAAAATTATATCATATTTGGTTTCTGGTGCTATTGGAAGAGATGAGTGTTACCAACCTGCTTATGGTAATAACAGAACGGGGTTTTCTATTTTGGTGTTGCAAATGATTTGCATACTGGCCATCTAAGGCTAGGAACCCTTCCCTCTCCGAGTGAGTTAAACCGATCTAGTATTTCCCATGAACGATGGAATTATTTTATATTTTGTGGTTAATTCAGACGTTAGCAATTTTAAATTGCTGACCCGGTATACAAAAAAAAAAACATTTTTCTCTAGCAGAAATTTTTGTTTTATCTCAGAAAAAAATGCGAGGTGAATATTTGTTTATGTTTTATGTTAAAAACTTAAGCCTATTTAATCCTGAAAATTTTAATGTATCTCTTGATTTTTCTCATGTTTGAAGATGCTTATTTCATTTATCTTGGCAGTATACATGTTTGATATTTAAAATGAAATTGCAACTTTAGTACTACCGCAATAATACTTGTTTCTGAAAAACTGCCGACATAATGAGCTTTCAGCTGTTTAATATTTTGTTTTATTACAGAATCAAGAGAAAGCATTTGCTGGTAAGCTGTTTTGATGTAATTTTTGTAAACTTTATTTCTTGACTTTAAAAAACAGTCAAAAATTAAAATTTTAAAATATGCTGTTAAACCACTAGCTCATCTTGAAATTTAAATTCTATAAGAGATTAGGCATTTTAAGCTTTTATGGAATTTTAATATGGTGATGTGGTCTTCTCAATTCCACTATCAAAAGTTTCAATAGGGTTTAGTAAGTGATATTTTATAAGATATGGTGTTTATGACTTACAAGGTAATCTGATTACAATCTTTTTATTGTTTTACCTTTCATTGAAGCTTAATGGTTGTTGTTTTTTATGAAAAATGTGATGTATTTGTGGTTACTATGGTAATTATTTTAAATATAAAATAGGCTTTCATTATTATGAATAATTACAGAATTTTTATAAGTTCTAAATCCGGAATTTTAATGGCTTTAGAAAGGTTTGGTAAAGATAGTAATTTTTTATTTTGATTGTTTATAATTTCAATATTTTTAGCCCTTATTTTTCAATCATTTTTTTGCTTTTCATCCTCCAGGGTTGATAAATATATACATTGTCGTCATTAATGTTTTTTAACGTCTGTCTTCGCAGTAAATACTTCAAGCAAAATCAGCGTTTTGTTAAGACTTTTTAGTCTTAACACGCTTGCATGTGTAGCAGACAAATTTTATTTATTTATTCTTTATTTTACATAGGTTTTATAATCTCAAAGTCAAACAATAATAAAATGTTAACTATTTACACCCATACTCAATAATATAATGATATATATTGTATTTCTATATAATCTAAACTCAAATGTTAAGATAAATCTACATAACCTAATCCTTGAACGTGTTTTACATAAATTACAAATACACTCTTTCGGCACCCAACACTTTATCTTAGTTTTAAAAATGCTTAAATCTTTACAATTTTTTAGACTCTCAGGGGACTATATTCCAAATCGATGGGCCAAAATTCCCCAAAGAATTATCTCTTGATCGGACAGTTCTTGCTATTGGTTTATAGAAATTTGTATTAAAGGAAAGATTATAACCACTAAATGTATTTTCGATAAAAATGGTATGCATTAAAGAATAAGAAAGCTTAAAACTGTTTAAACTTGAAAATTTCAATTCCAAGCATTTGTAAATTTTTTGATGGATTGATGCTCATCCATCTTCTTCTAACAATTCTTGAAATGATATCATGCTATCATCATTATAGACTAACCGTAATACTCTTTCTTAGAGCATGTTTAGTTTATTGTTAATCTTTCTACTTTTAAAAAGACAAGAAAAGACAATGTTTTAAAAGACAATATGAAATTTAAGTGTTGCTGCGAAGTGATGGGTTGTTGTTCTGAACTTAATTGCTCAATATCCTTTTAAAATTTTTTACATAAATCACATAAATTACCACTTTAATGTAAATTTAATATAAAAACTAAAATGTTTTAAATGAGATCTGAGTGGGAACAAACATATAGACTCCGGCTTAAACAAATGTACATGGGCTAATGTGTAATGGTGCAACCAAACCTAAGCATGCAAACATCGTGATACATAAGGTACATGTAGATGTAAACACGGGAGCCGAAAATACACAAGCCTAGACATGGCACACATGGAGTGTATGCAAAAACATGAATAAATTGCAAAAAAAAAAAAGAAAGAGAATAATAAAAAAATAATAATGACTTTCTAGAGTACATTAATTTGTCCCACACTTCAATATAGCAATGGAAAGATAGAATTATAGCAAAGGCTACAACTACTAACAGGACATAAGTCCACTAACAAATGTCTAAGAGAGTGACGGACTGACCTGGCATGCTGTGTGCACTGAAGAAATAACAAAAAAATCATGACTTATCTACAAGGTAAATTTCCATAAGGGAATGGGCAGATAAAAAAATTATCAAATGGTTGACTCTAGAGTAACCATAAACTCTATTGTACAATTGAAGAACAATAAATATCTACTATTTAAAAGCAACTCTCACTTGACACAAAATTTAATACCGGTAGGATCCTTAATGTCCAATATATAAACTAAATACTTTTAAAGTTTAATATTTTGTCGTTATCTTCTGTTAGCTATCTAAAGTAATATTGAGATTCAATGAAAGTTTGGAATAAAAGTTTTCTTTTGACAAAGGGTTCTACTTATTCTACTTAATGCAGTTATTTTCCTACCTACTGTTAAGCAAATACTATCTGTGTGACTTTCAAAATATAAATTCCTATCTGTACTAACTCCGATTAGTTTCTCACTGTCACTTTCCCATATCTTTGTATTTCCTCAATCTACAAAATGACTTCGGTGTTTAAATCATGATATTAAAAGGTGGCATTTATCACTATTTAACTTCATGTAATTGCTCTCAAACGAATCAGTAGCCATTAGGCTATGGTGCTATATCTAGGTTTGATAATACTTTTTTTAAGTCTGTCACAAGCATAGAATGTAGTATCATCTGCAAAATTACATACGTCGGATTCATCAATTATAAAAAATAAATCATTAATGTATATTTTAAACAAAAGTGGCCCTAAAAAAAATCCTTGTAGGACAGCTGTTAATAGCTCAGACCAAGAACTGTAATTACGCTTTATTTTTTTTGTTGCCATCTGTTCTTTAAATAGTTTTATAATAATTCAAGTGCTGCTTTATCAAATCTGTAAGCGTGTAGCTTTACGGCTGGTAAATCATTATTTAATATAACAAAAGCTTTTTGTCCAGTAAGACTGCCCCGGCATATCATTTTTATCTAGAGATTTTCTACTTTTCTATCACAGTAAGTAATGCATATTGAGTAAAAAGCTCATATTTGTTATCCTCCATGGTATATTATTAAACAATATTTTGCTATTATTAAAAAGACATCACATTTTTCTTTAAAAAATCTGAAATACAAGAGTCTTTGGTAATTTTCAAAAATATTTTTCTATTTGTTATATTTGTGATTTTCTTGTTTTTTGATGTAATTTCCTTTCATAAAGTCTTAAAGATTATAACATTTATTACAATTTAAAAAGAATAAGAGCAGCATATGGGGTGAATGACCTCACCATAGCTTTTTGTGCTGTTTTATCATAAAGATGGATAGTTCTGGTATATGCTGTGATTAATTTCATTCCATATAAAGAAACTTAACATCAATATACTATAAATTAGCCAAAATATTGTATAGAGTTTTTCTTCTTTAATTGGGAAAATAAAAAAAAGTTTTCTTATAATTAGAACAGCTGTTAAATTCATCGTTTGCATTCAAAGAAAATTTGCTATTTGTTTTCGAGCAGCAAAATTTAAAATGTGATTAGCATATGATTATTTGTTCTCGAGAAATAATTTTGTATCCAATACAACTTAGTTAAACATTCATAAGCTCTTAGTAACCCTTAATTTTCCCAAGATAAAATTTTGAATTGATTTCTATTTATTAATAGTAAATCATAGAGGCAGGGAAATTTTTGAAATTCCATGTGTTTTGACTAATAAATATGTAATACTTTATTTATGAGAGGGAGTGTGCTATCCATAGGCGATTCAATTAAGACAGACTTATTCCACTGACTTATTCCACTGGTACTCAGTATTTTCTAACTCAAAAATTTTGAGTTTTCATAAAAACGAGGTAAGCATGTTACATCTAAATTTAATAAAGGAAAAATACCTTCTTCAGTGTATATGAAATGAAAAATACCTTCTTCAGTGTATAATGAACTGAAAAAGTAACATTTGCAACTTGATGGCAATCTGAGGGAGTGTTCAAAAACAGTTACTCATACGGTTATAGTATTTAATAAATTATAAAATCTTATTGATATTTAGAAGGACTCATTGCTAGAGAAACATCTTATGAAGATACACCAGGTATAAAGATTTTTGTAACTGTCATTGTTGAATGGATTACATCATTCAACTTAATTTTAATATGATTTGGCCAGCCAAAAATGAATTATTGTGAAAAATGTATCAGTATTATGGTATTGTGATATTGTTCTTTTGTTGTGACAATAACATTATATATTTAAAATTGAATTTTAATAGACACTTTAAAAAAATTTTATATTGGTAGGAAAGGCACTTTCATATAGTGATTGAATGATAGCAATAAAAAGAAATGGAGATATTAAATTATGATATTGTTTTATTAATGTTAGAACTTTTAAATTGTGACAATTTAATACTCCAGTTGGAGTATTAAAGATATAATTCCATGGTATAGTACTGCTTAAAAAGTTTTAATTTTTACTACAATTTACAACTACAGTACTTGTTATCTAATTTTTACGTTTGTTTATCGAAAAATACACAAAAAAATATTTTTAACATGAATGAATTTTTCTTCTAAGTGATGCTTTTTCAATATCTTCAAAGTGATACAACTTTTTCAATATCCTCAAAGTGATACAATTTGTTTCAACATCTTCAAAATAGTCAACTGTGAAAATATGACTGAAACAGTTAAACATATTATACCAAAATATGAATTTTAATGATACTTCTGGATGCAGTATACAAATATCATCAAGTACAGCAGCATTTATAAAAGTAAATGATCCAAAGATGTTTGCATATGCACTGTTATCACCAAAATAAATTCTTTATGACAAACCACTTCAACTCTGCCAGATAGATGGTTTTTTATGCACTAGAGCTATAGAACTTGAATTCATAAACTAACTTTTTTTTTCCCAATAGGTGGATTTTCCATGAATAGACCAGGTAAACCATTTTCACAAGTTGGTGTTGATAGAGTGTTAGAGCAAGCAAGCTAAGAAGAAGCCAAAAGCCGACTTAAAGGCATAATGAAGTTTGCAGATGTCGCATCTGCTGTCGTTAGATAGTCAGTTTCAAACCAGGTATGTCAAAGACAGCATCAGTTTATAAGGAGACACAAGGTCCTAGAAGATGAAAGAACAATCAAGATTTTAAAAAACTCAAGGAAGTTTTCCTTGAAACAATGAACCCCTTTGATAACAAAAGTAATAAAGAACACTTATTAAACATTAACAGGGAGGCAAGTATCTTCCGAATCACAAAAATTTTTTCTAAATATATTTACAAGCGGTGTTGAAATGAGAGATACATTCATTGATGAATGCCATAATGATAAAAAAATTTGAATTATTAATATTAAAGAAACTCTTGATCTTTTTGAAGAAGACTTTAAAGAAGACTTATTCAACATTAAAAAAAGAAGACGAGTATCTGATGAACCAGAAGAATAATACCTTCTAAATATATTTACCAGTGGTGTTGGAATGATGGATACATTCATTGATAAATGCGAAAATCATAAAAAACGATTTGAAAAATCAAAATATTAAATTTTGTAACAGACAATCTATTGGAATCAAATAAATCAAGTTGAAAAGTTTTATTAAAGGAACTCGTGATATTTTTGGACACCTCTGTTATCTTATAGTAACACATAATATATCTGTTGAAAAATTATCCCAATATCCTCTGCTGCCTGAGCCACCTTGCTTCTGTCACCCAGATGAATCTATTCACCAAAGTGATAAGTCCTCTGTACTTCATTAGTTGGTAGACAACATGTTTTTGATAAAAAAAAGCACAATAAGCCAACATTGCCAAATATTCTCAGCGTTTGCAAGAGCACTTGTTAACAAAAGCATGAAAAGTAATACAATGCTTTGTAGACATGTGTTTTTATGTATACGAATCGCCATCAGTTAAGTTTACAAAGAGACAAGATCATGGTAATGAAGTAACACAATGCAGCTTGGCATTTAACCCAGTGCAAAATTTTCCTATTGATATCAATAGTTTATTGTAGGTATCTGAATTCAAGAAAGGGTTTTTAAAATTTTTGCAACAAGAATAACAAGATCCATCTTTTGTGCATATAAGAGGACAAAAAATGTTTTACTATTAAATTGATAATCAGTGCAAAAAGATTGATTTTGAAGGTGGTATTTTAAAAGTTGACGATATTCACGAGCTTTACGGAAACCATATAGGTGACACAAGAGTTGCTTTTCATACAATGCTTGCAGAAAAAAGTGAGAACGGTGACATTGTTGTTCGAGATAATGATACAAATATACTAATTATTTTGGTTCCATCACTTTAATGTTGGCATGTATATTAACAAAATAATCTTTTCATATTTATTGATCTTTTTTCATCTTGTGTTTGAAACCCACTTCTTCTGCACTGTGTAAACAAATCATTCTTCCAAGAAATGAGCAGTGTTTTTAAATACAAGTGTAGGCAATGGAAAGTAAAACAATAGAACTGCAATAGAATTTAAACCTGCAGAGGAGAGCTAATTATTCAACAATATAAAAATTAAAAACAAAACAAATATGTTTATATAGTGTTTAAAATCTACTTAAATTATCAACTGCAAAATAAAAATTTTTGGCGGGAAGTTTATTAACAATAACATAATTTTTCTAAATAAGATTATATGTTATAAATAGTTTTTCTTTTTTTTAATTCCTTTATATTATTAAGAATCCCAGTTACTTGGTTAAGAAATCCCAGTTACTGGGATTATCACAACCAACATTATTAAATATGTAAAAACACAAAATGCATAGTTGGATAGTTAGGTAGTTCATGTTTAATTAACGATTGGGTTAGATTAAATTGAAGTAAGCTTATAATGGTTGCTTAGAAACAACGTAAATCGTAGAAAAAATAATTTTTTTACTCACTTTGCAGTAACGTCAGTATTCTCCAAAAGAGGCATTTAAAAACGATCGTTTCTCCATTTTGTTGTTTATGTTCTATTTACTTTAAAACTTTTATTTTTTATAAAGTAAAATCTGCTATTGTTTATGTAAAAATGCTTTGTAATTTTCCGATATCAGATTGAGTCTAATATAGGTTGGATAAAATTGAGATAAAGAGATGAAAATCAAGACATTAAGCCTTTGCTCTCGAAGGGTAAAAAAGACCATCTGGTACTTCCGTTTAGTAGAAGCTTGTGATGTTTCGAAATCCTAAAAACATAAAAATATAGTACTAATAATATACTATAATAGTAATATAGTATATGTTATATAAATTATATATAGTGCAATATATTATTTTTTATATTTGTTTATATTAAAAATTAAAGATACGGTGTTTAGAGATTTATTTGTTTTTTGTTATTTCATTTGTTTCAAAGAGAATCAAATTTTTGTTGTCTCTAAAATAATAAATAGTTTTGTTGCTCAAACATTGAGGATCTTTCAAAATTTTTTCTGTTTGTGGCCCTACTCTGGATTATTGTGCTGCTACCAATTATTAAGAAATCTCTTTTTTGTATCCTGACATTAAAGAAACCAAATTAAATGGTCAAATCTTTTTGATCAATTTCATTGCAGTTAAAAACTCCACTGACTATTTATAATTTAAAGGTTGTCATACCCTATGTTGTGTCAAAAATAGCCTAATTTTGTCCTAAACACCATGTTTTTAAATTTAAATTTCTTAAAAATATAAATTTTTTTAAACTTTTTAAAGGAGTATTAAAATATGGAAAGCATCTTCTTATATAACCAAAAATTGTCCAGTTTTGACCAAGAAATGTTTCTTTTTTTTTTTTTCTCATTAAAAAACCTTTCGATTTTGTTCGAACTTTTTAGACACATAACAAAATTGTTCGAACTTTTTAGACACATAACAAAATTGTTTGAACTTTTTAGATACATAACAAAATTGTTCGAACTTTTTAGACACATAACAAAATTGTTCGAACTTTTTAGACACATAACAAATTTGTTCGAACTTTTTAGACACATAACAAAATTTTCTTTTGAACCCCAAATAATGCTTGAAGTGGCGTAAATAAATAACTTTTAACCCTAACATCAATAGGTTGACTTTCTGTAAGATACAGAAGATATAATTTTTTTTTAAAAACATATTATGGGGAATAAGCTGATTTGTTTTTACAAAAGAAAATAGAAATATTTAAGAAAAATGGCAATAATATCAGTAAATTACCAAATTAAATTTTGATGTTGATTTTCAAAAATTCTTCTTTTTGATCAAATTTTAAACACATTTGATATTTCATGATGTAAACAGAAATTTTTCATTTTCATTCAATTTCTTTTTGGTTTTTTTGGTTGAAATGTGGTAGCTAAAAGTTTCTGTTACTTTCATACCGTTTTGATTAGATTTTTTGATCAATTGCAAAAAATTCTATTGTACACAAATGAATTTTTTAAAAGGAATACGCTTTTATTATATTTATATGTTTATTTAAATATCCTATTACTATTTTAATAGATATCTTGTTTTTGATAATAAAGTTTATGTTGGTGGTTGTAAATATATCTATATGTCTTTATTCATCATAGCTATCCAGGCTTTGGCTAGACAACCAAACAAGCGGAAGTTTGCAACAACAAATACAAGTAAACCTGACCATGGAGCTTCTGGCGCTGAATATGAGCCTGAGGCATGGACACCTGGATCAAAATAAACTAATTTAGAAAACAGACCTGTTGAGTAGGAATTTAAAGTATTTACCATGAGCATATCTTGAGACAGAAGCCATTTAAAAACAACTTGTGATCAAATCACACACGCTTCTTACACTCAGGCCTTCCACATAAGCATCGTTGTGTTTTGAGGAAAAAGTGGTAACCTGATATGGAAATGCTTTTATTCTAATATTGTAAAAACACATACTGTGAATTAATAAGAAAGTTGATAGATGTTTTTTTTAAATACTGATATTTTTTGACTAGAATCATATCTCTATGTTAGAGGATTTTATTCGCCCATTGAAGGTCTGAAGTTTGAATATCTGTGGGGAAGTTAAATGTTATTATATTCACCTTTTTTATACAACAGATCAAATTTTCACCACATTACAACAAAAGTTTTTTTTAAGAATTTTTTATTGCGTATTCCTATGGTTTTTTATCATATTGTTTTATAATTTTTATTCATTATTATCGCAAAACAATAAACTGAAAACTATTTGTCTGGATTTTTTACCGTTATTTTTCATGAAATCATGATCATGAAATGTTTACAATACAATACAATGGAGTTGAAAAAATTTATAATTATTATGCCAAACTTAAACCAAGTCTTTGACTTTATTAGGGAAATTGAATAGGGTTCTGAATAGCCATGGTAGCAAACATAGTTTGACTTTTCATTTTGGTGGTAGTTTTATTTAATGGTATTAACTATTTC
The DNA here is from genome assembly GCA_035046665.1 of Euphysa ruthae. NCBI lineage: Eukaryota > Metazoa > Cnidaria > Hydrozoa > Anthoathecata > Corymorphidae > Euphysa > Euphysa ruthae. The sequence goes on along the minus strand of JAUZNK010074802.1, from coordinate 16,807 downwards.
AGACTAATCGTTATTGAAAATAGTAACTTTATATTGATTAGTTATTTTGAAATTATCCCTTGCTTCACTACCAAACTTTTTTTCTTTTTTTTTCAAATTCGGACAGTTTTAATTTAAAGGTAAATATTAATAAAGTATAGGTATGAGACGTGTTCTTAATAAACATATTCTTTTAAATATGTCTCTAGATATGAGTATTCATGAATGAATGAATGAATGGAAAGTCAGATAAAAAGTACATATTTTCTGCTAGGTTTATGTTATGTAGATCTAAGTTGAAAAGATTTTTGAGGGTGAACAGGAAAGAATTTGTTTTCAAAAATTAAGATTTGATGCCTAGAAACTAAATTTACTGGAGCATAAATCATATTTTAGAAACTCCACAAAAATAAACTATGTCAGGTAACCATATACAACTATTCTTGATACAATAAAACCTAAAAAACAAAAGTTTGAGTTATCTAATCTGATAATGTGAGGATTTTTCCATAATATGTTGAAAATTTGAAAGGAATTGAATAGTTCAAAACTAGCCGTTATTGTAAAAACGTACAACTACCTGAATAAATGTAACAATTTCCAAGTTGCACAACACACATACCTCAATCAGTTCTTGGTGTGATAAGTATAAAAACAGTCTTTAGGGTGCAAATGGGGTGCGTCAGAGCATCCATTACATATATAGTTTGTGTGTCGACATTGAGTTGGAGCACTACATACTGCACAGTTTCTGTCCTCCTTGATGTAAACAATTAAATGTTTTTTTACTTTAAATTTTTCAAATGGAGCGGGCATGCTTATAGCAAGTAAAGAATGTATGCATTTACTTGAGTTACTTCAATTAAGCAATTAAAATTTCTCTTCTACCATTTTACAGTTTTTCGATTCAAATTACTATAATATGAAACACTCTGATCAAGGCAATCGCATCCATTCATTGATAAATTATAGTAGTGAATTAACTCTGGTTTTTCTGTGAATCCACCACATTTTCGAGGAACATTAACAACACTTTTTGAAAACTTGGCGGAAACAGTAACTACTGGTTTGTTGACTTTTTTTCTTGCCACATAGCAACGAGAATACCTAATTTACTTCTATAGAATCTCGAGTCCAAATGCTTCATATGCTTCTTTGACTTTACATCAATCGGAAAGTTTTTTTATTAGTTTGAAGTGTTTGAGTATAATAAAATGAATTATTTGATAAGTATGTAATAAGTTTATGTATAGTATAATACCTTTCAGCAAATACATGATGGCCTTTTCCAAGTGGCCGTAACAGATACTCAAATTTTTTTTCTGATTGACCAGTGTTTTCCATGTCAGGGTTGTACGAAGTTTCTTAACCAAAGTACGTCAAGATATTGTAAGCATACACTGTTACACTATCACATAAACCAAATGGTTTTATGATATTTGCTCAGTTTATTTGGATTGCATTGCTTTGTTTTTCTACCGTCCTTTAAATTTAATGACCATTTCATAAATCAAAACTTCTTGGTATGGGTAGAAGGCCAACTGAAAATTGTGTACTAAATCATTCATAAACATTTCAATTTTATCCTTCGATAGTCCATCAGTTGTAGGAGAAACATGAAGTATGGCATGGTAAATAGCTTCAAATCTTTGACTTGGAAACATTGAGTAGTACCAAGGAGTGTTGAAGTGAGCATCAGTAGATCAGCAATCTTTAATAGATGGTCTCTTATCCAAGACAATAAATATTACAAGACACTTGGTGAGGTCATGCCTATTTATTGGTGAATGATATCTAGAATTGCGAGGGTGAGGAAGATTTTTCTCTTGTAATTTCAATCGTGCAAGCTCATTGGTAATATCTATTAAATTTATTATTATTATTAATTTATTTATGAACAGTTGACCAATCCCATGGTGTTGAATATTCATCAAGATCAGCCAAAACACCAGGCTGTTTGTTTGAGCAAAGTCGAAAGTTGTGAGGTGTTTCAGTAACATCAAACCACTTATCTACAATATCCTCAGGTTTCTTTAAGGCAACTTTTCTTTTTTTTACAGGAGCAAGTACAGCAGAAGAGCCAGAGGCAGAGGGAGTGTTGATCACAGGAAAAGTGGTCTCTATTGTCCCTACTTTAACATTCATATCTGCTTTATCAGACTCAGAGTTGCTATCTGATTCACTTTCAGAACTATATTCAAAACTATATTCACCATCATCATCCCAATTTATAGCAAGTTCAGCTACTTCTAAAGCAGTGTATATCTTCCGAGAATCCAATTTTTAAAAACACAACAATATTAAATTTTCTCAATGTTTATTTCACTCTAATTATACAGTAAAGATGTCTCTGTCAATAAAGCTTTTTTTAATCTGTAAAGAAAATAACCAAGTTTTCAAAGAAAGTGGACTTGATGTAAACAATTGCATAAATCAAGTCACAAACGAAAAACAAATCAATTAGGTATAGAGCCGCTCTGAGCGACTTATAGTCTCAGCAATAAAAATTCAAAAGCCGCTCACGGTAGGAAAAGTTAAAAAGTCATTTTGACTTGTGACCGTACAGGTCCTTAGGGTTATATCTGATGATTTTGAAGGAGAAATTTTGAAAAATATTATGAACTTTTGTTTTTGTGGATTCCAAATTAAGTTTTAAATTTTGAAACATTTTGTATCATTTTTTTCTTAGAAATTTTATGATTATATTAGGTTTGAAAGAAGCATAATAATAAGCATTATTAAAAATTTATACATACTTTTATTTTAAGTTAATTAGCCGTAGAAGCCACTCTTTGGTTCATTTACTCTCTACTTAAATTGGTTTCAAAGTCATGGCCATATTTATATATATACTTATTTATATACTTTTTAAAGTTCTTTGAACTTTTTAGGAAAGAAAAGTCACATATGTATGTGTATTTTGCCACACAGCTAGAAAAAAACTATTAGGTGATGATTGATTCAAATCTCATTATGATATTTTTCTAGTATTTTTTTCTCCAAATTTTTAAAACAAAATCTATATATACAGGAAAATATACCAGTTTTCATCGACCCTACAGAAAGTTTAGTGATATATGTAATCAACATTTTTTATGGATGAAAGTATTTTGAATTAAGCAGCAGTAGAAAGTATTTTTGATTTTTGGTAGATATTTTAAAATAGCCATGATAAACTTTGATTCTGCTATCAAATGTTTCCAGGTATTTGTATGATATATGTATTTATATTTATGCGTATTTAAATTTATTGTTTATGACAAATCGGTTTTAAATTTTTTAAATTTCTTTTTTTTAATATTTATAATAAATTTTAAAATTTGAAAAAATGATAAGATTATTCAAATTTTTAGATTAAAATAAAATATGGCAACTGGAGACATAAAGAACAACTTAAGAAAGCTTACTGCTGAACTTAAATGTATTAGATATGATAAAGATATAAATTATGAGCAATTGATTATAGGACTGGTAGAACCGTACCTTCCTATTTTGCACTATTTGTTTGTTGATTATTCCCAGGTATTTTCTGAATATTTGTCATCAAAAGGATTTGAATTTTATGGAAAGACTGACTCACGATTTATTGATTTAGTTTATAAGGTAGTGGTTCAAGAATTCCAGTTCAAACCGCTCTTAACTAAGCCACAATTTTTTGCAGTTGGTTTTGCTGAAGTCAAAATTATTTTTGTTACAAAAATATTATATTACTGCAAAGAAAAAGTAAAACATATTTTATCCGAGTTAGCTTTAAAGCGTAAGCAACACTGTAAAAGTTTTAATTCCGGTGCAGTCAGTAAGGTACCAATACATAAAGTTGTTAAGGAAGATATAGAGGTTTTAAATGTAGGACCAATTAACCAATGCATGGCTAACAATATTTCACAACAACTGCCTGCTAAAAATTTATTAAATGAACCTTTTATAAGCACTTGCCATTTACTTGATGTTACTGATTTCGATGGATCGTTTAATGAAGGTACCGTAACTGATAATGCTGATGATGCTGATGATGATATTGCTGAATCACTTAATGATACTGAAGAAAAAGGTCACAAGGAGGAATTAAGTGAAAAAGATAACCTTTCAACAGTTTTTTTACCAGAATTTAAGGTAATTAAGCACCCATTAGATGATAATGGCAAGATAGAAGATAGATCAAAAAAGGTCATGGAGTTTCAGCATGGTGTTAATGACGTTCATTTATGTGGTCATTGTAAGAGTACTGCTCAATTAGTCAATGATATACATTTACGTGTAGAAAAACTAGAAATAGAGCTCAGAGAAGAAAAATCCTACAATAGAAATTTAAATTCATGTATGACAATAATGAATGCTCAAATTAAAATTCTGCAGAATGCTGTAACAAAATTTGAGTTGAGCAACAAGACAAAAGATAATATTCTATCGGAAAATAAAAACATTTGCAATACAATGGTGGAATGTGAGTATAACAAAGATTTTATGCGACACACCCTGGAAGATGATGAGTCATCAGATTATTCTCCAATAAAATATACCGATGATGATGAGGTTTTGCGTAATTTCAAACCAATACGAATGGAAGATATATATGACTCACAAAGTTTGAATAACGAAAACATAAGAAACACAGATTTTGTAGAAAGAGATAGTGCTCTTCTTCCAAACAAAACGTTGATTAATTCAGATAAAAATATCAGTAACTCTGGTAAAAATGTCAGTTCATCGGACAAATCTTTGTTTATTGACTCTCATACAAGTCAAATAGTTCAGAGTTTGCAAGAAAGGCTAAAACAAACTGAAATGCTGTTAAGTAGTAATTCGATACAGCAATCTTAATTATCTAGATATCTAGATTTTATTGATAAATGTTTTTTCCAATTTATTTATTTCAAAAAGTTTAAATACAGTCAGCATTATTCTTCATGCAAATCTCTGTACTGTGATTATGGTCAAAAAGATATATTTCTTGTGATGATTTGTAGAAATATCTCGCTACAAGCTGTTTCATTGTTCGAATTAGGTTTTGAAGTACAGGTAAAATTTTTATCAAAAAAATTTAATTTGACTGAAAGTTTTATATTTAAATAAATCTCATGAAATAGTTAAACTATTTATGTTTTTTGCCAAAGTAAACTTGCTCAAACAAAATTCTCCACTTTTTATACAAGATAACTTTTTATAACTGTAGATACCATTAATTCTCTATGATGTTTTCATTTTTTATCATGATTTGCATATTTATTACTTAACTTTTGTTTGTAAGAAAAAATTAAAAAAAATAAATAATTTGGTAGCACAAAGAAATACTCTATTTTTTTTCTCTTTTAATTCTATTTTAGTGTCATGATTTTATTAGAAATTTACTTTTTTAAACCTGAAATTTCTCAAAGCCTGAGTTTTATCGTGTTAAGAGTGAAATTATTTTAGTATGACATTTCAGGAGCATCATAATGAAATTTAAAAAAATTTTTTGATAAATGTAGGTCGATAGATGATGATTATTTATTTATTAAATATGTGTAAATATTTCTTCTTATTTATTTAATTTTCTTTTTTATGAAATTGGTTATTATTGTTATTTATCTTATTTTGCGAATTATAAGTTTTAAATGCTTTCATGTATTAGATTTTGCAAAAATTCTCTATTAATCTGTTATCTCAATCCCTATCACCCACAAACAAAATAGAACAGAACCGTAATTTCACAAAATAGGACTCTGCCGCCGAAAACTCCACAGAAAACCATTACACATCAGAAAGCACAGCATTACACATCAGAAAGCACAGCATTACACATCAGAAAACACAGCATTACACATCAGAAAGCACAGCATTACACATCATAACATATACTGTTTTATACTGTAGCAAAAAATAAGGCACCTACCATAATCTTTTTGTGATCTTGAAATAAACTTTTCTGTTAAATTTTTGACAGGTGAACTTTCATTTTCCGAACAGGTAAACTTTAGAAATTACACCAACTTTAGAGATCACACCAACTCACCTAAAAGCATTTGGCAACTCTTTAAAGCAGAATACTTTAACATTTCTGTTTTTTCTGAAATTTTAAAAGAATTATATTATCTTACAGTTCACTTTGACTCCTGAAATCTTGCAGGTGACATAAATTTAAACGTTGATCAAATTTAAATTAACTTTCAGTGAAAAACAAAAATTTAGTTGGCTGTCAATAATATTGATGTTTTTTGTAACAAAAATCATGAATTTATGTTCAGATTTTTGTTGATATTGTTTAATGGGCGTTGAGTCTGATTCTGTTGTATGATTATGAATAAGTTTCTATTTTTTAGTGATTTAAATTACGACATGGATGGCATTGACAATATAAATAATAAAAATGGTATAGCTTTTCAACCTATCCTTCCATTTTCTGATGTTGCCCATCCAAAAGAATTTCTTTTAATGTTGATGTCTATGCGTAAGAATGAGGAATTATCAGACATTGTGCTAGTAGTCGGAGATACTCGCATAGTTGCTCATAAAGCTGTACTGGCTGCTAGTAGTCCCTACTTCAGAGCAATGTTTGCAGGTATTATTTAAAACCAGGCCAAATCTAATGCACATGCAATAAACAGAATGTTCTGCTGTGATGGATTAAATTAGGATTTTTTATGCCACATTAATAACACAAATATACATTTTTTCAGAAGGCAGTGATTTAACATAAATATAAAGCTTAAAATAACAGCATAAGTCCCCAATTAGTATTGAATCTCCCAGCCATTTAATTGAGTTTTTTTTATTGAAATGCACCCATGCTTTCATCTCTTTAGAGATTAAGGATTATTTTGAGATGTCGTGGACCCTCTAAGGTTATCAAGGGAATAAATTTATTAAATTTTGAGAACTGTAAGTAGAATAATCCTTTTCTATAATTCAACGACATTTTTCTAATAAAACAACTTGTAAATATTCTTTTAAAATCCCTTTTTGGAAATTTGTTGTACTTACCAAGTTATTATTTAACTTTCCTAATTTTTAGGAAGTTTATGTGAGCGAGAAATGTCCGAAGTTAAAATACACATTGAGGCGGAGCAGGAATTTTCACAGGTGATCGATTACTTCTACTCATCAAAGTTAGAGATAACTGAGTCAAATGTTGAAGCTCTTATTCCGATTTCAGGGTTATTACAATTGCCTCGTTTACAACAAGCTTGCTGTGAAGTAATAAAGAGGAAAATCTCACCTGAAAATTGTCTTGGTTAGTTCCTGACTTTATTTTATTCTTAAGCGGTATCTATAGAAATCTATAATTAGTATTTTTCTTTGCATTTTTCATTTGCATTTTAGACAGTCTGAAATATAAGTAGTGAAATTCATAGATTGAAAAAAAACCTGCTGTTGAAATTTTTTGGTCTTTAATTGCTAAATTACCCAAAAAAACAGCAATTAGCATTCTCTGCAAAAAGTTATCTCAAAAATACGATTTTGAAATTGATTAACAAAAAACTGACTTTCAGAAAGGAAATCTTTGGCAAAGTTTGTGTAACTTTCCAAAGAAAATGAAAATTTACATTATGCTCATTAAATGAAATTTTATCACTAACACTCTATGGATGCTGTTGAAGGCGTATTCTAGCATTTTCATGTTTCGCTTTTTAAGGTCTTAAAAAAAAAAGATTTTTACTCACCTTCCATAACATCGTATGAATTTTAGGGGTCACCCTTAACCAAAGTACTTTTGTTTTAGGGATTGCTGCATTTGCAGAGTCACACAGTTGTCAGCAGCTTGCAGATAGTGCCCATCTTTATTCCGTGAATCACTTTTTGAACGTAGTTCAAGGAGATGAGTTCTTGAAAATCAATGTGAAACACCTGCAAAAACTTATAGAAGATGATGGTCTGTGTGTAAATTCAGAAGAAAGAGTTTTTGAATCAGTAGTGGCTTGGGTAAAACATGATTATGAAAACCGAAAGGTAATAATTTGATTCCTGGTAAAGCTGATTGATTTCTGAAAATTCACCCATGTCTGTTCTTCACTATCAGTTTCATCTAAAATATAACTTATTCACCAAAATGACATTTTGCTATGTTTTAAAAATCTGCTAGTTAAATTTTTTAACTTGGCTTGTGGTTAAAGATGACAGCTTTTAATCCAAATTGCTATCTGATTATATTGTTTGGTCCCAAATTTTTGAAATTTCCCCAAAAAATTGGTTTTATGATTTTTATTTGAAATCTCTATAATAATAGCCTTGAATAACAGAAATGCACTTCAACAATTAGATAAAGTTTTCATTGTTTGGTTTTAACAATTTTAATAATTTTTGATTGGTTGTTTTTAAACAGTTAAGCAATTTCAGTGGTTGTTTGATGTTTAACTACGGAACGAAAGTTATAACTTCAACTCCCACCAATGTTGCAATATTCAACAAAAATATAAATATTTAGAATATCTAAATACCATTCACCAAAAAAGAAATAAATAATATATAAAATAATATATAATATAATATATATAAAAATATAATAATTAAATATCATTAATATAAAATCTTTCGACAATTTCCCGCAGTTAGTATGATTACGCGAAAAAGCAAAAATGAAACCAACGTGCTTTGAACATGAAACCTTCTGACCTGGAGTCAGAAGTGCTACCATTGCGCTACTATGCCTTTGTTATAAAATATAAAAATTTTATTAAACAGAATGTTTGCACATACATTGAATGTGAAAATTAATAATTTTTATGTTATTAAATAAACTAACTGTATAAACACCATGGTTTGGCTAATTGGGGCACATAGTTTTCATTTCCAAAGTGTAAAGCTTTACTTTCATTCATTTGACTCCATCGCACCATTTTGATTGCACTTTCAATAGTGAATTCTTTTAAAAAATCGTTTAAAAATTGCTGTTTTGTCTTGTGTTGTTTTCTATTATTAAAGAAAGAAATAGGTTAACATTTGTTTCTTTGAAATATTGATCCTTGTGGTCCAGACCGGTTTTTCCGAATACAGTAGTATCAGAAAAAGAACTTTTGAGAATGTTTTTTAAACTTTAGTTCACTTTTACAAAATTTGACATAACTTTTGATTTACTTGTTGTAAGGAACTCAATGGGAACTTGAATTGACCTTTATCTTGTAAGAAAAAAAACTTTACATTCCAAGATTCTAATTATTCTATCCTTCTTGTTTCACTTAAATTATGAGAAATTACAATAAATGATGGTTTGACAGACAATTAGTATTCTACTCATAAATTATATTCGAAATTTATTATCCAATCATCTCAGAGCATTTCTGAATAAATAAGAATTAGACGTCGCCATCTTTTTTCCATTTTTTTTTCTAACTCAATATGTTTTGATTTTTAAAATTTATTGCAATATGATAATTAATACTCTTCTCATAAATTTTATTTGAAACATATTGTCCAATCATCTAGCAGCATTTCTGAATAATTTAGAACTAAATTTAATATTTACCCTTCTTGTAATGACCTAGCGAAAAATAATATGAATTATCCCGTTTATAGACGGGATCCGTACCATGAGGGTTAAGTAAGTTTGTTTTGATGTCCTTCTTTATTACATAAAATGGCAGGAAAGGCAGGGTCACACAGGTTTTTTTGTAAAATTGAGAAGTACGGTGTAAATAAAAGTTATTAAAAAATATATATATATTAATATTCTAACTTAATCGAATGCCTTCCAATGTTTATCCTTTTTTGATATTCGAGTGATTCTATCAGTCAAATATTAGTTGCGTGATTGATTCGACTATCGAAATATTCCATTGGTTAAACATGGTAAATAAATAGCCAAAAATAAGAATAAGAGAAAGAAGTTCTTTCCAACAAAGTGATTTCACTTAGGTGACCTTAGAGAATACCAAGAAGAAACATTTTAGGATTTGGCAATAATACCAAAATTGACAGAAAGAAAACCAGATTAAGACTGTGGAAAATCATTGAATGATTTTTTGTTGAATGGAATTCCCATATTTTAAAGAATTTTGATTTTGCTGAATATTGAAATTTATTTTCCACGTTACTTATGAGTTTTTGAGCAAAATTCATTGCGCAATGCAATGCTAGCTCAATTTAGTCAGATTGATTGGTTGAGCGAATTTGGTAGGCGCAAATGGGCTTTCTAAGTACTTCAAAGCTAGCCATTTGGGTCCTTCTAGCAATATTGTCTTGGCGATTTGTTGAATTGAATAATTGAATTCATCAAATTTTTTTTTTTTTTAGGATTAATTTTGTAAATGCTCTCTGCACCAATTCGCCAAATCTTGGTGGGTATGCAGCTAGTTTTGAATATACTTTTAGAATCATTGAGGATATCTGACTCATATGTCTAACCTCTTAAAAGGTTATAGTTTTTGCTACTGGGTCCTAATTTTTGCTAACCCTGTTATGATAAAATTTAAAAAAGTAAAATTAATTTCCACTAGTTTTTGCTTGCTGGCTGTTACTTGGATTTTGTAACGCTCTAGGTTTCATCCATATAGGCTTTAATGATTCATTGATCACATGAAAAGCATTCATAAGGATGCTTCTTAATTTCATTTTAGCATCATACAGGTGAACTTTTTCCTCATGTTCGATTTCCATTGTTGTCAGCAGAGTTCCTAATGGATCGAGTTGCAAATGAAGATATCATACGTGAATGCCGCGTATGTTGGTGAGTTTTTCTTGTGCCATGATATACATGTTTCACTTTGACTTGTTACTCTACCTTTTTTTTGGTACAGCCAAGGTATTTTAAAGATTTGGGGCACAAACCAAAATTGGATAACTGTTTAAAACATAAAAAATAATATAAATAAAATATATTTAAAGCGCAATGTTATCATTTTAACAATTAAAATTTTTTTTAACAATTTTTTTAGTTTTTTTATATATGCTGCTGGAAATTTGACAAATTTGATACATATTTTGATACATATTTAAAAAAAACAGTGTTTATTTTGGTAATTTTGCATAATTAGCAGCTATTTTTTATAATTCCCTTAAAGTTTAGATAAAGTTAGGGATTATAAAAAGTTATAAAAAATAAAGAAGTTATTTGTGTTCTCAAATAATTTTGCGCAATAACCAATCGTTTTTGGGTAATACTTTTTTGTTTTGTTTATACATTTATGAATTAATTTTAAGTGAACTTGATAAAAATAAATTGTGCTTTTCGTCAGATGATATTTTGAACAATTAAGTTAGACAACACTTGTGTTAAAACAGAAGCCATTAATGAAATAAGTATTCAAAGGTTATTTTTATTAATGTAAATAACTCTAGTTTAAACTTTTTTTTTTAAAGAATTACTTGTGCATAACATTAGTGTATAAAGATTAGAATTTGAGAGGATAATTCAAGATGGATGGTGAAGCTGAAATGAAAGAAATGTTTTATGGAAAGTTAAATGCATTTATTCCAAAAAAAAAAAAAAATCTTTAATAGAGAGGCGTGTTTGTTCAGCAAATAAACACGTTAAAACATGACAACAAAAATTTGGCAACATGTTTGGCAGATAGACTTTGTTTAAGTCATGAAAAACAGATCCTACCACTATCCCTTCAAATATTCACTTAGCAATGAGGCTATATTCCGCAGCATTAATAGTCAATTAAAATCTTAAAATTTCCTAAATGAACCCATTAATAACTATCAAGCAAAAGAAGATCTAGAAAACATAATTTCCAACTCAAATGATGAAGATGAACTGGCTGATCTTCAGTTCAAATGAACATTCCAGTGTTTATTTACAACAAGACATCCTAACCATTGAAGATCAAAATCAAGTAGCAAGTAACGATAAAAATTGTGATGATAAAGCATACTCTATATGGTAGATGTAAACTCAGTAAAAAGAAAAAAATTATAGAAAAATGAAAAATGCCAAAAATCAGTCTTGAAGTAAAGTCCTTCTTCAGTTTTCTAATTCTTTTTTTTTTTTTTTTTCATTTTTTACTTTTAGCATAGTTCTTTTGATTTGTTTTACTTACTCTAATTCATTTATCAGGTTTCATAATTAAAATATTTTTTCTTTCATTTAGGAGCTCTAGATTGCTCCAGATTTTTGTTTTTTGATATTGTTACCTTGTATTTTTAAAGCTTTGTAGAAGACAAATTTACGTGAGAGTGTTACAGAATATTTTTCTCACAATCAGTTTAGAAATAAATATCAATAATGTACAAATATTCTTGGGAAAATAATTCACTACTCTTATTTAAAACGTGCTTATAGCTTAATTTTTTTACTGATAGTTTTTTGATACCACAGGGAATTAATGTGTTATTTGTGTTTTATTAGTGACTTGCTTTTGGAAGCAACCAAGTTTCTGCTTTTACCGAAACGTAAATCTAGTTCTATAACTGCTCGTATTCTTCCACGTAAAGCAACATCTACCCAAAAAGTAATGTATGCCATTGGTGGAATGAGTAGGAGGGAAGCAATGAAGACTGCAGAGCGATACGATCCAAAGGAAGGGAGATGGAAAGCAATAGGTGAGAAATTTTCTTCTTGATAGAAAAAAAAATTTTTTTCATATAAATATATTAATAAATATAAATATATGTTTTCATTTCATATAAGCTGTTGACAATGTTTTTGGTTATTTTAAAGAAATTTTGAAGAAAACTTTTACTATCTAGGAGCAACTCCTTTATAGGCTTATTTGATGTTATGTTTTTGTCAATTTCTTAGAAGTGAATCAATCTTTTTTTATATAAGGGAAAGGAAAAAAAAGGAAAAAAAAAAAGGGAAAGGGGCCATTAAATAATTCATTTCGGGGACACATAGTAAAAATTCTTAATTCCCAGTAACTGACGACTATCTGTTATAAAGACACTAAAATCAATTTTTTTTTTTGCTAATTTTTTCTCAAAATTGAATAAATTTAACATTTTTGATTTTTTTCTGAAAATAAATCGTCATAAAATATACATACAGAAATTTACAGTTTCTAAGAAGCAGCCATTGACTATTTTAAGCCAGATTTATTTCAAGGTGTCAAACAATTTTGTAGAGAGTGATTTTTTTTAAAATTTACTCATTTGGTAAAAAGGAGAAAAGTTTTGAGAAATAGTTTTGACGAAACGTGTTCGAAAAAAGCTTTTTTAGGGCAGTTAGGTTATTTAGGGGTGACGATGAATGAGAAATATAGTTGGAGGTTATATGTGGTTGGAGGCAAACTCCTAATTGTGCCTTAGAAATTCTACTAAATTTTTGCGTTCCATAGTAACTGGTCATTAACAAGGCTTCAAATAATTCAATCATTTTGTGAATTTTTCAAAATTGTGTTTGAATCATTTCTGTGTATCATTTTAAATTCTGTTATTTGGCCAAGCATGTAAATTTACAGGTATGCATCGAAATTTGAAATTCAAAATTTTAATTTTGGACATGATTACCAAAATTATCCATTTTCATTTTTTGGATATATAATATAAAGATTATCTTGCAGGCTTAATCTATAGATATATATGGGTAAAACTAAATTTTAGGCTTTTTGCTCTTTTGTTTGATCTGTTTTTTCGACCCCGATGAAGTAAGAACCTCTGAACTCACAGTTGTGCATTATTTTGTTTTTTAGCGCATTTTTTTTTCAATGAAAAGTCATTTTTCTGATTTTCCGGGTGAATTCCTTGGACCATAATGGTATAAAAAAACATGTTGGGATCAAATAGTTTCAGCCTAAAATCAACTTTTTTCCAAATATTCTCAAAAATCGTTCATTAAATTTTTCTGAAATTTTGCATCAAGAAAGGGCTTAAATGGTTGTCTAAAATTTTTATTTAATTTATTTTTAATTTATAAAAATATGCTATGACTCAGGAACAGACCATTGTTTATTTGTTTCCAGGTGAAATGAGTATATGTCGATTTGGTGCAGATGCTACTTCAGTTGGTGGTTCCCTGTATATTTGCGGTGGTAGTGATGATACCACTCGATTGAAGACAGCAGAGCGTTATGATGCACAGAGCAATACATGGTTACCATTGACCGAGATGTCATCAAATCGTAATGGTGTTGGAGTGACAACATGTGCTGGTAAAATTTATGCTGTTGGTAAGATCATTATTGCGTTGATAGTATTTAATATCTCATCTACAAAAGAAAATTTTTACTTAATATTCTTTTCAGAATAAAATTTTTTTTAACCAAATCTACTTTCCAAAATTTTATGCTTGAGTTTTAAGTGCACTTTCAATAATTTTATTAGCAAATTGCAATGCGGGTTGTAAAGGAAATTGTGCTTTACAGATAAAAATTTTCATTTACAGCTTTGCTGAAGATTAATGTTATTTTTCTTGTGTCACACATGATAGAATAATTACTTTTTTTAGCCTAAAGAAACAAAGCTTAGGGTCAGTTCTTACACAAAAATGATTGCAGGAACAATTTACTGATTACTTTATATGATTTATTTATTTTAGCCTACAAATGAATTTTAGAAGCTCAGAATTTTTGATATTATATTTAATTTCCTGCCAGGTGGTTTTAATGGTTCAACACCGTTAAGTACAGCGGAATGTTACGATACTAAGACCGGAAAATGGACAGCCATTGCTTCCATGAATCAAGCACGATTTGGTGTTGGTTGTTGTGCTTGTTCTGTTTACAACCAGGTAGGTTTACATAGCTTTTCGTAACATGTTTTTTACTATATTACTATGGAAACCAACTTTTATGAAAATAATGAATAAATCTTTTGTCGTCTTGAAATCAAAATATGAAATTAATTAACATCAACTGCTATCTGATTTTATGCTATGTTTGTTTAACGGCTCTGCTGAAGAATTTTATATGTACTCAGAATAATTTTTGGGTTATCTGTTTGAAGTTTTACATGGAAGATGATAAAATAATTTATAAGTTAGGTGTTATGGGTTGGGTTATGTTGTTATAAGTTGGTTTATGTTGTTATGGTGACCATTTTGCAGTATTAAGTTGTTATGGTAATCACCTTGGGTTTTCAATAAGTTGCAATTTCTAAATCTAGAAATTGTGACTGAAACCTGTAAAATTAATGGAGTTATCAACTACCTTATCGGACAAAAATGTCTGGTGAAAATTTTTGTCCGACGAAAAATGTCCAAATGTAGCTGGTGGAAATAAAAATTTTGAAAAATTTCTAAACATATTTTTTTTTTTTTATATCTAAAAGGATTTTCCACTTTTTCATATATATGTTGAGCATTTTTGACAGCCTCAGTAATTCCTGCCGAATCATAGACCTAGACAATCCATGATGCATGTAGCGGTTTGAGATCCGACAACTTGGACGAAATTTTAACATCAGTTTGAACAACGCTTTGATTAAGTTGCGTTGCCACTACATTCGAAAACCATTCATTGTAAAAATTTTGGATGAATGATTTTGCTGCTTTGTTAATGCTGATGTCCAACAGCTGAAATTTATTGGTCAAATTGTGAGGAACTATACTGTTTCACAATGGTTTTCTGCACAGAGTTCTTTAAGTGTATCATTGCCCTGACCTTTAAATGTATCCATGATTATTAGAGAACGCTGCTCCTTTGGATATCCCATTTCTTCTTTGGCCTTCAATAGGTAAGGAAAGATAATTTGTTCAAAAAACTTGATCGATTTCTCAGTGTTTGACCAGTGGTTTTTAGTAAAGCTGACTGAGAATGACTTGGGAAATTCAAATTTTGGTAGAGAACACTTAGTTTTTCCTTTGTAAATGAGTTGGAGAGGCAAAAATTTACCCGTAAGGGAAACAGCAAATGTTCCGGTGATTTGCCTTTTATCTTCAACACCCTTAATTGGTACGTTCTTGCCATATTTGAACTGAACGTGTACTTACCAGGGGAAACATACGAAAGTAGTGTTTGATCCAAATTTAAAACTAAGGATTCAGTAATATCGTGTTCCATGATGACAGTAAAGATCGACTTTTGGAAGGTAAACTTCTCTTCAGCAAGGAATTGCAATGACGGTTCCACTTTGCCAGTTATCCCTTTTCGCTTGCTCCAATTCAATTTTTCAAGCACGCCTCTTGCCCATCAATCAGTAAGCTCCAAGCTTCCACCGTATTCCTTTAAAACATTTGGATTGTTTGCTTTGACGACACCTTTTGCAATGTTCAGAATAAATCTTCTGTTGATTACTCCTCCCGCTGCCCTCGTGCCAATTGCAATGTTTTTCACCTTATTTAGAAGGGTTTCATCCAACAAATTGAGTCTTCCAGCTGTTCTAAATGTTTTAAGGTCACCAGGTTTGCATTTGTTCTTCCAGAAATTTACAGTAGTCCGACTGAAGGTATATTTGGTATACTTTGAAGAACACTTTTTAATTGCTGCAGCTGTTCCATTAACCAATGCATATGAACAAACTTCCTTTTTATAGTTGCAGGAATTGTTTTCTGGTAACTATCCCGTTGACTACAAGAAGCTTCAATTTCTTTGGCAACAAGTTTTAATTAAGCATTTGTAACATCTTGTGTGGCAGGTTTTACGACGTTGGTAATTTCAACATCGTTGCTTTTATCAGAAGTTGCTATTTCACGCTTCTTGAAATAAAAAACAAACTTTTCTTCATCCATCTTTCAAAAACATTTAATAAATTAATTTTCAATTACATTTTACCAAAACAAAACATAAACAACACGTCTACAGACAATAAAATGTTGGTGTTGAAAAAAAATTCGAAATAGTTCATTCGAATAATTATTGCTAATCTCCCCTCCTAAGAGTTTATGGAATTTTAAAAAACAAATACGCTTTTGTTTCAATATTACAACGACGGAGTGTTCTTGGCTTAAATTCTTGCGCGATTTGTTTATTATTGCAATAGAACACATTGTTTTACTCTACGACTTGTTTGCAAGGATAAGAAATAAATTATATAA